>VZRR01012879.1:309656-339250 GCA_013398015.1 Oreocharis arfaki | reverse complement strand
GGTGTTTGAGTTTATAGCCAGAAAAAGTAAAAATTAAAAATTTAAAATTAAAAAAAAATCCTTATCTTTTTCCTTTCTCAATAAAAACTGATCTTGTTAGCTTTTAACTGCTTCTCTTGTACTGATTTTTTTTTTTTGGTGGCTTTTTAAAATTTTATGTGTACAGGATTATTTATTTTAAAAAGACAATGAACATTTTAGTTGTGTTCTCTTGTCTAGGATTGTTGAACCACATGGTTTAAAAGAGAGGCTTAAAATAGTATGAATAAGAAATGAGTGAGAAAGTGAGATAATCGATTGAGAAGTCAGTTTAAGAAAAAAAAAAAAAAAGAAAATATTTGAAGCATAGACATCTAAGAGGAAGCAATACAGGTTTGTCCTAGTCTTACATTCCTTCCTAGGCATTTTTATGACCCTCCTGGAGGTAGGATTTTGGGTTACACAAGCCTATGAAAATAGCCTGATGGTATTTTTATACTCCTTTCCTGAATGTTGCTGCATCTAGTGGTTTGAGCAGACAATAAAGAAACATTCCTTTTGTGGTTTCACTCCATTCATAGAAACTGATATACATAGAATATGTAGCTTCATGTTCTGAACTATTTCAGTGGTATCACTTACTGTAACTATAACTAAAAACTGGAGTAGACTCCCTGTTAGAGAACAATCCACATCATCCTAAAATGGAATAATTTATGTAATCTTAGATGCTCCCAGAGGTGTCTGCTTCTTTCTCTCAGTAATGGGAGAAGTTATCTCAAATTCAGCTTAATTTTAGACATCTGAAGCCAGGGGAAATAATAATATAAAATCACGAAATCATTTAGGTTGGAAAAGATCTCTAAGATCACCAAGTCTAACTGCTGGCTCAACATTACCAAGTCTACCAATAAACCCTAAGTGACACAGCTGCAAGTTTTTAAAATTCCTTTAGGGATGATGATGATTCCACCACTTCCCTGGGCAGTTTGTTCTAATGCTTGATAATTCTTTTGGTGAAGAAATTTTTTCTAATATCCAATCTAAACATCACCTAATGAAACCTGAGGCCATTTGCTAATGTCCTATCAGTTCTCCCTTACCTGGGAGAAGAGGCCAATCTCCACTGTTCCACAGAGCAATAAGGTCTTCCCCAAGCCTTCCTTTGTCCAGGAAAAACCATACCAGCTCCCTCACCTGCTCTTCATAAGACTTCTTCTCCAGACCCTCCACCAGCTCCATTGCCCTTTGCTGGACATGCTCCATGGTTGCAGTGTGGTCCCCACAAACTGGGCACAGCCATCTCCTCCCCTCCCCAGGCGTGTTTCTCCCCTCCCACAATCCTTCCCATTGGCTCTGTACCCCCAGCCCGCCAAATTCAAACCCCACGTTCCGGCACCATTGGGTGTTCTGTATCTTCCCCCGCCCACTCACAGGGGTATAACTGTGGGTGTGAAACACATTGTCTCGCTTCTCCTGGCACGAGCCCGGTGCCATAATAAACCCCGCACCATCTCGAGAAGCCGCTCCGCCTCGTCTCTCCTTCCTCAGCGCGCCTGTACCATCGGTGGGGTGGGCGAACCCCTGCTGGAATTTCGCCAGCCCTCCTGCACCTCCAAGCTGTCCGGCCAGCTTTCCCCTGGTCCGGGTGGGTGCCCAGTGCTGAGCCAGAAGTACCGCGGCACTCCATCACCTCAATGTCTTTATTGCAGTGAGGGGCCCAAAACTGAACACAGATTTCAGGTGTGGCCTCACCAGTGCTGAGTACAGAAGGGCAATCACCCCCCCGGTCCTGCTGGCCACACTGTTGCTGATACAGACCAGGATGCCACTGACCTTCATGGCCATCTGGGCACACACATTGAGTCATGTTCAATTGGCTGTTGACCAGCAACCCCAGGTCCTTTTCAGCTGGGCCACTTTTCAGCCACTCTTGCCCTGGCTTGGAGCACTGCATGGAGTTGTTGCGACACAAGCGCAGTCACAACACTGGCACTTGACTTTGTAGAACCTCATAAAATCGGCCTCAGCCTATCAATCCTGCCTGTCCAGATCCCTCTCCAGAATCTTCTACCCTCCAGCAGATCAACACTCCTGCCCAACTTGGTGTCATCTGACTGAGGGGGCACTTGATCCCCCCCAAACTGACTGAGGGGGTACCTGATCCCCTCAACTACATCACTGATAAAGGGACATGTACCTCAAATACATCCATTACAGTTGAAGAGCTATTTTGCTTAAAGTCATCCAAAATGGAAATATTTTACATCAAAATCAAGGTCTCACAGAATGAGCAAGGCTGGGAGGCACCTCTTGGATTGGCAAATCCAGACTCCTACTTAGAGCGGGGTCATTCAGTTTTGTTCTGAACATCTCCACAATGGAGAATCCACAATCTCATTGGGAAACCTGTTCCTGTGTTTGACCACTCCCACAGTAAAAGGAGGACTGCATTTCAGTTTGTGCTTATTGCTTCTCATCTCGTCACTGGGCACTACTAAGAAAAGTTTGTCTCTGTTTGAAATAATATAATGGACTGAACGAATATTTACACCACGCTGCAGACTTGGCCAGAGGTATCTGTGTAGTTCTATCAAGAAAGATATTAAGAAATCGTTCAAATAAGGAACTTTCAAATGACTGGCCAGCTTTCTTTCAATGGCATTAAAATGAACTCTGTCTTCTGTCTGTTTTGGTATAAACATTGGTCTTCATGCAAAGCACTGGAAGAAACAGAAATAATTTTCTTAAGAGTTTAATGCTGGGAAATAATATTTGTATTTTAGATGCGGCACTGAGGTAGAAGAAAATTTTTGACATCCAAGTTACAAAGAGTTAGCGTTTTGTGTATAAACTCACAAACACATGAATTTTTTAGCAGTCAGAAAGGAACAATCAAGAATGATGCACTTCATACTTTAAACCACAAAAATAATTCAACACTCTACAAGGTAAAAACTTTCTGCTAATAAGGACTTGAAGTCAGAAAGTACACTATTATTTATTTTTGCTATTATTTATGCTATTATTTACTATTTTTTTGCTATTTATGCTATTTAGAAGAAGATTTTCTGAGAATCTGCTCATATAATATATTTTTGTTAGTATTTGATTGTAGGAACAGTTCTAAAATTTAAAATCGACAATAGGAAAAATGTATCTTTCGATTTTTTTTGATATACATATCTACACACATGGGTTTGCCTTCTATCCATTATGCTTTCAAAGTTAAAAAATCTGTTCTTAAGAATTACATATTTGTTTACATGATGCATGGCCATTTGTGCAAAATGAAACAAGCAGAATTTAGACTCTAGTGTATTTGTACATAATGTTTTGTGATCTAGTACACTGCCACCTCCAAAATCTCCAGCTATCATTTAAGTCTAAAAAAAGAAATTAGAAGTATAACTCATCTTGAGAAAGAGGAAGAAAAATGAAGAGAATACTCTCTCAAATCTCAGGAATGGTTTTAGTGAAATATCTCCTGATTTCTTCTCTAGCAAATGAATAAAAAATTATATCTGTGTGTACATGCATTAAATATTAGTGTGTAATTTCCATTATGCATCAAGGAAAGAGGGAAACAGTGGGTGAAGTGTCTAAGTAAGTATCTGTCATATTTGAGATGTTTTGGCAGTCTAGTGAAGGTACTACTGACTGGAAAAGGGAAAATGCAACCCTCAGTTTTAAAAAGAGTGAAAAGGAAGACCTGGGAAACTACAGGCCAGTCAGTCTCACCTTGAGCAAGATTATGGAGAATATCCTCATGGATGTATGCAAAGGCACATGGAAAATAAGGAGGTGATGGATGGGAAGGCAACATGGCAACACTATGGGCTTTCTACCATGCAGTTACAGCACTGGCGAATAGGGGAAGAGTAACTGATGTAACCTGCCTGGAATTTTGCAGAGCTTTTGACACTGTCCCACATCATATCCTTGTTGCTGTACTGGGCAGACATGGATTTGATGCATGGATCATTCATTGGACAAGGAAATGGCTGGATGGTCGCACTGAAAGGGTTGTCGTCAGTGGTTTGACATCCAAGTGGAGACCTGTGACAAATGGTGCTCCTCAGGAGACAGCATTGGGAGCAGCACTGTTTAACACCTTAGTCAGAGAGCTGCAGAGTGGGATCGTCTGCACCCTTGGCCAGTCTGATGAGAACACCAATTTTTGTGGTGGGGTTGACACACTGGTGGGAAGAGAATCCAGAAGGACCTTGATGGGCTTGAGGGATGGGCCAATGTGAACCTCATGAAGTTTGACGGGGCCAAGTGCAAGGTCCTGCACATAGGTCAGAACAATCCCAAGCAAAAATACAGGCTGGACAGAGAATGGACTGAGAGCAGCACTGAGGAGAGAGACCTGGGGCTCTTGGTGTATGAGAAACTTGATACAATTCAACAATGTGAACTCTCAGCTGAGAAGGTCAACCATATCATGTAATGCATCAAAAAAAATATGGCCTGCAGGTCAAGGAAGGTGATTCTCCCCCACTACTATACTCTCACGAGACTCTACCTGGGGGACTGCAGCTGGCTCTTTGGCCTTCTGCATAAGAAGGACACAAACCTGTTGGAGTGAGTCCAGAGGAAGGCCACAAACACAATGAGAAGGACAGAGCACATTTTCTATGGGAGAGTTGGGGTTGTTCATCTCGGAGAAGAAAAAGATGTGGGGAAACCTTGTTGCACTTACCAGTACATGAAGAGGGTTGCAAGAGCTGGAGAGGGATTTTTTTCAAGGGCATGTAGTCATAGACAAGGAGTAATGGCTTTAAACTGAAAGAAGGTAGGCTTGGATTAGATCTAAGCCTCAAATTCCTTACTGTGAGGCTGGGGAGACACTGGAACAAGTCGCCCAGAGAAGCTGTGAATGCCTCATCCCCGGCAGTGCTCAAGACCACGCTGGATGGGACTGACAAACTGATCTAGTGGGTGGGATGCCTCTTTTTGAAGAGCAGGGTTCTAACTACATGATGTTTAAAGTCCCTTCCAAACAAAGCTGTTCTATAATTTTATGATTCTATTATTTCTAAGTAGTCTTCCATTAATTTGTGTTATTTGCTTTGTTTTGACATTGAAAAATTATCATTTTGACTAATAATGATATTTCATTAGAATGAATTATTCTAGTTGTGAAAATTCATTATTACTAAATGAAGTATCAGAAATAGGTTGGATATTTAGTATTTTCAGTCACAGTGTAAAAATTACCTATCTTTAGTTAGGCAAATCAGTAAGTAATAATGCATATAATTGCCCCAATTTAGCAGCTATCTAATTTAAACTGTTCCCTTGAAGGATGTGACTGAAAAAAATTATTCTTCTGGGATATCTTGTAAAATAAACCCAACACACTACAAAAAACCTAGCAGACCTGTGACGAGGTAAAGGAACAAATTATTAAATATCTATACTTAAAAAAAAAAAAAACCCAAACCTTGTACAATTGAGTCAAGGCAATTTTTTTTTTTTTAACTTTTAAAAGAACTATTATTTTGTAAAGTAAAACACTTGAACTGAATAAATAATTTTTCTCCATAATAAGGACCCTTCTTTAGTATGTATTTAAGAGCAAAATTGCAAAGATACATGAAGGCAATGAGATCCTTAAGAAAGGTAGACAAATATCTATAAGCACCTACAATCCCAACCTTTAACAAAGAGGTTTCTTCATCTAGCAGTCCTTTCTTTGTTGATGGCATTACCATGTGGCTTCCATCCCAGGATTCTGCTTTGCCATTAGCAAGAGTGATGCACTGGATGGACAGCTTTCCAAAAGTCACACAGAATGGCTGAGGCTAGAGGTCACTTCTAAGATGGTAAAGTCCAACCCATTTGCAAGAGTAGAAGCAGTTTATTGTAGTTGTGCAGCAAGCTTTTGGGAGTGAGGTGGCTACAGATGTGTCTTCCCTGAGAAGCTGATAGAAACTTCTCCTATGCGCATTAGTCTGTGCCAGAATTCAAACAACCTTGCCATAAAAAGGTAAATAAGTAACTTCTGTGTTGTAGTCTTTGCCTTCTAAAATTATTGATGTTGAAGTCTACCCGTTGACATGCATGTTCTATATACTAAAGAAGTCTTGATCCACTTACTTTTATTTGTTTCTGAGTGGGCTGTACTGTAAGCTAAATTGTGAGCGATGAGCTGAGATCATCTTTTCAGGCTGTTAATTCTGAGATGGCCTGTGTAAAGTAAATATAAAATGACAAGTAAAACCAAAAGAGGACAATTAAGCCTGTAGATTGATCATTGATGTCTTCCTAACTGATGGAACAGAAATCCCAATTTCTCCGAAAGACCTTATCACACTGTCAAGGTTTTGCACGTGCAAATGTCTCAATATCGGGTTATTTCACTACTATGATGTTTTATTTCCTTGTCTCATTCTCTCTTCTCTCTCCACTCTTCCCATTATTAAGAAAGAAGTGTTAAGATAATTTATTATCTGGTAACTTTATTTTTTTTATGTGCCAATTAGTTTTGCAATCTAGACACAATATAGAGACTAATCTAGATTTAATGGTTAATGTTTTAATGGTTGATGATTTAATGGTTTAATGGTCTTGTGGAATTTATGGTACTTTTTGAAATGCTTTGGAAGCTTTTGTTATCATCAATCATGATGTTTCACTGTTTGCTGTGAAGGCTCTATGGTGAAACTGCCAGAACTGTGTCATTTTTTCCATTCAGTTCCCTGTGGAGAAATGTTAGATGAAAAGATGTACAAAATCATACCTATTGTTTCATTTCACAGGTTTCCAGGAAATCTGCTTTCTACTTTTTTAACTGGTATGTAAAGCAGTTGTTGAAACAGTAAGCAGGAGACAGCTGATGCTTTCTCTTCTTGTACTGTAATGGGTTGACCCACTCTGCAACTATGAAGGGACATGGTACTTTTTTGAGAACACTTGCTCAACATTTTGAACCAACAGGTTCATTTTTTTCAGTTCATCCTGGCATAATAGTTACATACTTCTGCTTGGATTCAGGCTTTATTATATGGTGTCATCAGCCTGCTCAATCAATACTTGTTGAACATCAGCCAATCTTGAATCGATTCTTGAAAGGTGATTCAGAAATTAAAAGTAATTAAGGACAGCTAAGAAAATATATTGTATAAGTTATTCAAAACCTGAACTTGTTATTCAGAAATCTCAGTATAATTTAGAATGATTGTGGAAACTACATACATATTCCTCTCTTTTATGAAAATCAAAATCACTGTTAATGTTTTAATCAATGTGCCAGATGGCATTTAACACTTCTGGGATGATTTAATATAAAAAATTTTTGTAGGAAATTCCTGACTGGAATTTAACCATACAGAATCGATGCAGTGAAAATACTTTATTTTTATGACTGGAGTGTATGGCAGCATAATTTGGTTGAGTGTAGTCAGTTTTAAGTCATGCTAGGATGTACTTTACTAAACATCTAGTCTGGTAGCACCCATTTTATACTGTACTTTGTATATTTTTTTTTACTTTTTTGACATCTAGTGTTTGGAAAGTCCCCTGTTTCCTAATACCAGATGTTTTCATTATGTGGTTAATCCATTTTAAGGACTTTTTGGTGTCATGGGATTTGGATGGTTGTTGCCTTAAGGGATGGAGTGAGAGAGTTGTTTGTCATTAGAGGAGTTGGCAAATCATTACAGAATTTTATGCAACTCCAAATGCCAATCCCTATGGAAAATTGGACTCTGTGTGCTGTAACATTAGGTGATCCTCATCAGCTCTTTGGCTGCATGTGAATTTCATATAAAATTTTAATGTTGTTACCTTTTCCAAAGTATTTCAAAATAAATATGTATGTTTTCTCACACTTTTCATACCTAAATATTTAGATTGTTCTGCTTCTGGTATAGAGAAAATGCATGAAAAAATGTGGAAGGAATGTCAATAATATATGCCTTTAGTATATGTAAATTTCACTCAGAGAAATATAATATTTCCTTTTGATTCATGAATGTTTTATATCTAGTACTTGAAATAACAACCTCTTCTTTCTACTTTCGGTTGAACTGTAACATTACAGCAAGAGTTGCTTTCAAGACTATTTTTTTTCTAATATATTTGAAATAAAATTATTAGTTTTTAAAATTTAAAAATATATTCAACTGTAGCCCGGAATGATTAATTATACAGTAAGATTGATTTAACTTTTCTTCTAGCTTTTTATAAAAGTTTGAAGGTGGGGATTTTAAGGATTTTTTTTCTGGAAGATTTTGTGGATTTCTTTGGATTTTTAATCCCAGATATAGTTTCAAAATCTTTTGTTTATATTCAAAATACTACTAGTTAAGTTAAAATTTAAAAACCCAAACCTTAGATGTTCAGTACTATAAAAAAATGTTATTTTAAATTCAAGATATACAGACTTTTATGAATGAGAAAATTCAAATAACAATTTTAGCCATTTTCTACTCCTATTTAATAAAATTTAATTTTTGTCTTTTACAAGAATAAAACTTTGATGACTGTTTGTTTTACTCTTAACATTGACCCACCAGCTGTTTGTCAAAATGATAATTCTCGATTCTTTGGTGAAGAAATAGAAGCTAAAGCAGACAGGAGAGGAAATAAAAGAATCGATTATATCTAATCATGTCTTTAATAAGACCCTGATCCTGCAATGAGAATAATGTGAACTGATTCCTGGCTCCACATGCCTGGAGTGTTTCTGTGTAAATGAAGATTTCAGGCCTTGTAGTTTTCAAAGCTGGACTGTAATGCAATCCCAGTTTCATTTGTGCACAGACAGATCTTTCTCAGCATTAAGAAATGTCTAAGATTTTAGAGGCTGAATAAATGTGATTAGGAGCAGTAATAAACACATGAAGTGCTGTAGATGAAATTGCTGTGATAAAGTAAAATCTCTACACATTTTTTTTATTCTTGATTTTTAAGGGGTTTCTTACAGTGGTGGCAGCAAACTATAGTGAAAAGGTCTCTGGGACAGGTATTTTTCCCTTTATTTCATTTTACGGAACTTACTGTGTTACAGCTCAAGTCTGAAACTGGGACTCAGAAATGCCAATGTAGTATAAATAAAGATAGATATAGAATATAGAATTAGCACCTCTAAGTTTTCATATGTGGTTTTTTTATGTTTAAACATTTTTCAATTATAGAAAATTGTTGTGGGCCAGATTGTCTTAGTTAGGAACAGTCAATAATATTTAACATTTAATCACTTTATATTTTCATAGATGCTAATAACAACAGGGCTAAAAGTATGACTTCAGACCTTTACAGTTTAAGTGAATCTACTTAAATGTAGCCAAATAATGCTCTTGACTTTTTTTCATTCTTCAAACAGTTACTTGTTTTTTGTTAACTAAAGAATAACTGAGGATGTAAACTAATGGCTAATAAAGCTCTATTTAATCTTCTGTCTTCAGTTCTGTGGGAAATGCTAGAAAAATATCAGACAGCCTGCATCTTACTTTTAAACTAGAGAGTGTTTTGCTAATAGCCTCAAAGCTGATTGAGAGTAGATTTATGACGACGAAGATTTAGTAAATGCAGCAGAATGTTCAGACACAAAATACGTGGGAATAAATCAAGGCTAAAAGCAAAAAACAAGATGGTAGAAGAGAGGTGAGTACATTTACAATAGTCAGAACTGCCAGCTGCTTTTTAGAGTCTTTTTGAAGATATTTTTTGATTATTTTTGTATTACTTTTACTTACGAAAGAGAAGAGAGTTTTTTGGCCTCTGGCAGTTTTTCTGGATTAAAATTGAAAAGTTTTGAACAACCAGTTACAGTGTCTGTGTGTAGCTAATGGTTATAGCTGCCACACTTTTTGGAAGTATTTTATTAAACATTGATTGGAGTGTCTATAGAATAATACCATCAGAAGAGAAAGACTCCTGTGTTTTGGATTTATGTCATGGTACATCACTACCGTTGACTAGTCAGTGTTTTTTCTATATCTTAAATCATAAGTCATGGCTCATACGAGTAAGAGAAGAATGGTTGCAGAGTGGCAAGAAGTACCATTAATTCTAGCCAGACACAGATTTTGTCCTGACTAGCCATTTGGGCAGATAGTTAAGTGACCAGTATGATCAGCAAATTATTTGCTTAGCAATTGCCAAGCCAGACCTATTTTCCCTGAATGCACCTTGTTAGTAAAGAATATTATGTTTTACACTGATTAGGAACTCCTAACTCTCAGTAGAACAGGTAAAATATGAACAACAGTATACATAAAATCATCCAGTTGCTCATTCTCAAACACTAAAAGAACCAGCTACAAGGATAAAGGAATAAATTTTCGTTTTCTTGTGCAGCCACTGTGTATCTTCTCTGAGAGCAGATTAGGAACGCTTCGCCAACTCCCTGAAAACCTATTTGCGTAAATCACATCTAAATGCAATGCTGTGATACAATTCAGACACTGTCTTAGAACAGAAGAACTCCAAATCTCTTCAAGGCTGCAGTTTGAAGTGTGAGGATAACAGTGGGAATACAAAATCCATAATTACAGAGGGAACAGAACTGCCACCTCTAGCAATTAGGTCTGGTTTGATTCCTGAGTCGCCTTTCATATTGTCATGTATTTCAGTTTCGAACACTTATTCCATAGATTCCTGGAGCTGTTTTCTGTACCCGTCCTACATCCATCCAGTATGAATTCCCAGAGCCTGCCTAACACATCCATAAAATGTGTCATACAATATGCAACCGGTGGCTGCTTTCTTGTGACAGAATTGCTGCTCCGTTTCACATAATTCATCATATTGATCTCTGCTGAACAGGCAAACAATTCAGACGACTAGTGGAAAAATGGTGAAGTCAAGATATTTGAAAGCATCTCACTGAAGATTATAGGCACAGTTTACACCTTTTTTATCGTGTTTTGAAGCCCACCACCCAGTTCAGAAGGAAAATCTATCTGCTTTAGTTTAACATGTAATCTGAACAAGGCATCTAGATTAGCTGGCTTCTTGCACTAAAATTTATGGAGATTTCTCTTTCATGTTTAGCATTTTCTTAACATTTCTGTAGCCCAAGAAACTTGTCCTCTTCCAAACAATTCCCAGGAATGATTTGAAGGGTAGTACAGGCCAGCAGGTGGTCTCAGTTAGCAGTATAGATGAGACCATGCTATCATGTAAGAAGCAAGTTTAGCCCTGCAGACATGGGCAGTCAGACTGAAGATCAGAGAAGAATTCAGGCTGATTTTATTTAAAAGTGTGAGTTTAGACAAGCTGAGTATAGCTAAGTGTTTAGGTCAGCACTTCACTACCTACACTCCCATTCAGATTTGGAAGATTAAAAGTGTGACACCATCTATAGCCACCAGGTTAAGCCTTCTGAAAAATCAACACAGTGACTTAACCACTTGTGAATATCTTTGCTCCCTTCCTATAGAGCTACCAGACTGTTCGTGTAGAAAAATTTTACTCTATCACTTATTATTTTATTAATTTGTTAAGAAATTGGACATAGTGTATTAATGTATGCATAGAAATCAACATCTTAATATGTCCATTTTTCAGTGTAACTATTTGACCCTAGGTACGGTAGAAATAACCTCTTGTTCAGTTTCTAATTTTACCTTTTGAGCTGAGACTTCCATCTCAATATTTCCTGTGTGACAACTTATCTTTACAAACATTGATTTCAATGCCTGAATTTGTCTAGTGAAAGTGTGATGCTCTTGAGGGGACTCAGTAGCGGCTACCAATGGCTCTGGAACATAGAACTCCCTTCAGCTGTCACACAGACTTCTCCAATTCAGAGGAGGCTGTGGATGTATTTGGGTAATTGAGGTGATGTTACACTAAAAGCAAAATCACAGCAGTGCAGTATTCCATGTAGTCTGAAAAATTTTACAAACCCATTTTTTCAATCCTCAGTTGACACCAGATGTAATTTTATTTTCAAAACGTTTATTTAATTGAGAATGAAGATGAAGTTGCTTTCCTTGCTTGCATCAGTGCTCATCTATGTACCAGGAATGAATGCTGTTCTTCAAGTGTTGTCTTCCCATTCCTACCTCTAATGCAAACTACATTAACAGCAATTCATTGCCCAAAAAATACACTGCTCACATGTCTAAAACACTTCTACACCCCCTCAAATTTAAGACTATAGTTTAAACCCTGCAGAATACCCTCTTGCTCAAAAGCTTTCCACTTAAAGTCTTGCTCTTAGAATCTGCTGTTGCCAAAATCTAATTCCTGAATCCTCCCCTAGTCCTAGGTTTAACACTATACTAAAGAAATTGGAAACTTGTAGTCGTGGCAAGAAAATTGTTCATTCAAACTAGATGGGTCACTACATTACCAGATATCTACTTAGCATTTTGATTGCAGTTCTGTTCAAATAATGCATCATTTTTATTGAACAGTTATTATATGGCAAATATTTGGCAAAAGGTTGGTTCATTCCTACAGTTTATTTAAAAATTCCTTTAAAAATAAACAGAGAAAACCTCAAAAAGCCTAATCTTTTGTGTTAGGACTTAGTATCGCTACCAAGAAGTCAAAGGATTCAGCCATGACAAATTATAAGAAAGAACGGAAGATCAAAACTGAGACTACCTATCACTTGAAAACTGTTGATTAGAGATTATTTGAAGATGTTAATTAGAGGTTTACAGACATGAGGGCAAACTTGCAGTCAGTTCTTCTTAGAGTTTTCAATAACTTTTTAATTCTGACATTTGATAATGATAACGAAAAGCTCCTATACTACTACAGGAAAGCAATGTCTATAAGAAAAATTCACTTCTAGGAACCTCCAGTTAGTGCAGATTGAAGGCATATTTCTCTAAAGCAAGAGACAGGCATGTGTCTCCCTATGTCCACTGAAAATTCATTGGTCCTCTAATCTCTGTCTCTGTATTTCTTTAGTATTTAACATGAAATTAAAGAAGTATGGATCTTTGTTCAAAGTATAGGGATAACTTACTAAAAATAAACAAATAAATTTCTATCTGAATTATGTTCTAATGCATAATGCACCTTAAGCCTTGAGCTCTTATTTGTCCCTAATTTACCCCTCCATAACATACAGATGCTTGTTTACAGATTGCATACAATGAGTTGACTTGAATTTTTATTAGCTATTACTTGAAAAAAATATAGAAAAAAATATATATTATTATTTATAAATCCTTAGCTGGAAAACTTCCAATAATGTATGTACAGCTTCTAAGCATCTAATAGGATCTGTGGGGTTAGTTAACAATTTCAGATGAGCTAATTCTCCTGCAGTGATTTTTTAACTCCCTATGGTTTTCTTTCAAGGTATATGCACATTTTGCCTTCATTCTTCTGTGTTGTTATTCACACTACCTATTCTTTTGATTATTATTCAAATTTTTTATGTGAGTAATTTGCTTTGAGGAATGTCCAGGTTTTGACAGACATTTTTCTACCAGTCTTAAGGGAATTCTGACGGACAATTGGAGCATGAAAACAGGCCCATTGGTGTTGCGGAGAGAAATTGTGTTACACTAATCTTACACCCATTGGGCATTTCAAAACTATATTTAATGAAATAGAAGCAACAGATCTTGGTAACATTCTCTGGAAAAGAGATGACAGTTCATAAACTTGGGTATTTCTCGCATGAAGTATACTGACCTCTTTTGCAATCCAACAGAAACCAGTTTTGATCCTAGTTTTTTTTGATGGAGAAAGATTATGGTATTTTGTTCAGGAATGTGATGATGTTTTAAGGTGCTACCAATCTCTTCCTCCTTGTCCATAGCCATTTACTGCAACTCCTTGGCTAGGGGTCAATGACACGGAAAACTGAGTCAATAGAACAAAACAGACCATGTAAGCACACCTGGTCTGCTTTAGTATAAAATGAGGAAGTTTAATTTACAAATGTAAAATTCTTATGGAGTTGACTAATTTTTTAATCTATTCTGTTTTCTTTGATATCAATCTTTCTTACACATCAGCCTGGCATACAGATATAAGATAAAGGGCAGGTCAGTATGATCTAATAGTATGTCCTAAAAACCCCCAGTTTACCCTTATTGTGCTGACTCAATCAGATAGCTCCTTATTCCAAAATCATTTCAGGAAGCTTTGCTCACTAAAATATTCTCCATTGTACCCAGTACAGCCCCATGCTAGGGAAGTTTAAGACCAATGAATTATACATAATAAAAGTTCCATGAAACAGTAAGTTTGTATATATACATAGTATAGATTTAATCAAAATAATTCTCGTATACATCTTTCTAATGAGAGAAATGTTATAATATGAGTAAAAGTGGTCAGAGACCAGGCTTTTCATCCATGAAGAAAAGGAAGTAGTTTGATATTTCCTTTGGTCCACATTTGCACAAAAATAATGAATATGCATTATTTTAAAGCAATCAACATCTTAAAAGAAATGCAAACAAATAAAGTTGTGATTTTGACATTTCATATAAAATTTTAATATATGAACATCATTATAGTAAAATTTCCATTTAAGTAATGATGTTATTCCTTAGCTGTATCCAAACAATCTGCCTCACAACCTTCTCTGGAATTACAGCTCTGTTGCCCTTATCTGCCCTTCTTCTCTGATGCTGATCTTGGACCTGCACTTCAAATGTATTAGCTCAGTGTCCTGAAGACATATGGTTACAAAACCAATACTCAGCTTTTCCTAGTCCAGACAACAGATGTGTGTGCCTGGCCAGTCTTAAGAAAAATCAAAACATGCCAACAGATGTGAAGTCTTCATTTGCTATCTCAAGAAATGTTTATGAAAAGTTTTTATCAATTCTGCCACACAAGTGTCAAGTTGACTACAGCTTAGAAAATATCATACTGCTTGGTGAATCCTGAGTTATTTTCTTCTCCTAATAAACAAAATACTGTTTTTATTACGAATATGAAAGACCTATCATGTCTTTTAATTTTTTTGTTTTGTTTTGGGTTTTTTTTTGGTTTTTTTTGCTATGAGAGTATTTTTATCTTTCATGAGCACTTCATTTATGCGATCTAAAGCATGGGAGAGAGAAGGCACTGAGAAACATTGTTTTGGGCTGTCGAGTTTTGATACTGAATCTATTTTCGATCTTGTCTAAGATTTTTGTCTTCAAGATTATGTTTATAAGTGCTTTGCTTGCTGTTTTGGCAACACCTGACACATATCACAAGATGTTTTATCTCGTGGTTTTCTCTGATGTAACAAGAACAGAAAGGATCAAAGACTAAGTTCTCATTATTAATGGATCAAATAGATTCTTTTCCCTTCAGGGATGGTTCTTTAAGGTCCAAATATTTGTCTGTTGCCATCTTGCACTGGACAATTTTTTTATGTGCTGAACTATTTGTGTTGTATATTCATGTAAATTAGCACAACTAGAATGATTTGTCATAGGATAGAAGGAATAATACCCTACATCAGAGAAGTGTTAACTTCTACCTCAGGTGCCAGCCTCTGTTCATTTCAGAGTCCAGGATGACTGCCAGAATTTCGTTGGTCTTCATGTGCTGATATTGACACTACGCACGAGAAGAAGAGACTTAGTAAGGCATAGAATTAGATGGTCAAAAAAGCACTTACCAGACAGTCTCCCTAATTTATCATTTTAAAATTATTCTTAACATTTAAACGCATGCCTGTAAGGCAAAGCATTAGTTGCAAGGACCTCAGAAAGATCAGAGCTGTAAAATGTAATGCATTACCCAATTAAAAAAAAAAAAGAGTGTAAAGTTGAGAATAAAATTATGCTTTTACACTTACAGCCGAAATTCAGCCTTACAGTCTCAATTTTAATATGAAATAGGACTTCACAATTTAAATTTGTAAATCAGTGGATAATTTTACACATTAAGGGTAGAAAGCTACACAACAGAATTTATCATGAGATTAAAACGCAAGGAAATTCTATTGTGGAACAGAGCGATACTCCTTTGACACTTATTACCATCTTTTAAATATTTTGGATTTAAGAAGCGTATCTTTAGGTGAGTAAGTCTTTCCAAGTGCTACAACAAAGTTGTACTTTATTGTCTTACAAAGTGCATTGGGAGAGCACAAGTAAAATAAAATCTAGCACCTTTGAACTAATGCTACCTTTTGTACAAACCTTAATTTAATTTTGTTAACACTAATCCATGACAATGAAAAAAAATTTGACAATGGGTACAAGCACAAATTAATCTTTTAGTGGACAAACTTAAGGTTTTTTTCCAATTGAAATTTCCTTTCAGAAGTGTACCAGAGTTGGTATACACTGGATTTTAAATATTTTAATTTTCTTTGGTTTTATAAATTGTTATACTATAAGGAAAAATAATTTATACAGAACTTATTGTCTACAGAGTTAAATACGCATTTTAAATAAAGAACTATCTGAATTTAGGAGTCTCCACAACCTGTGAAGGCAATCTGCTCTAATGCTTGATTGTCCTTATAGTAACAAGGGGTTTTTTTTCTCTTATACGCAGCCTGGACTCCTCTTGTTTCAACTCAAACCTGTTGATACGTACCCTCTCATCCTGCATCACTGGGAGGAGCTTATATCCATCTCTTCGATGACCCCTCAAAGAGGCTGTTAGGACTCCAAAGTCATCCATTTTCCAGGCTGACCCAGTTCAGCTTCCTTAGCTGGGAAGTGCAACTCTCAGTATAGACTGGGACCTGTTGGACATCTTTGCTTCTAGCACAAACACGGGTTCATGTCCAGCCAGCTTCCCACTACCACCTCAGGGCCTTTCCCAGAAAGCTGTTCCCCAGTTCCTCTTCTGGTGCAGAGGCCCTGCTTTCCCAGGCACGGTGCTTTGGGTTTGACTTTTAAATAATTGAGTAAAACTGTTTTCTTCCTTCCTTTTTTTTTTTTTTTTAATTGAAATATGAAACATAGAGTTGTAGTGTACCTTGAATTGGAAGGAAACCACAAGTATTATTGAAGTCCAACTTCTGACAGGTCACAGGACCACCCCAAGAATCACAACATGCCCCTGAAATTATTGTCCTTGGACTCTGTGTGTCTGGGTACTGTGCCCAGTTCTCTGGGGAGCCCATTCCAGTACCAAGCCAACTGGGTGAAGGACCTTTTCTTAATATCCAACCTAAATTTCCCCTGATAATTTCATGCCTTTCACTCACGTTCTGCCACTGATCACCAGAAAGAAGAGATCAGCTCGCCTGTCCCTTTGCTTCCCCTCATGAGGGAGTTGTAACTGTAATGAGATCTCCCCTCAGTCTCCTCCAGGCTCAACAGACCAAGTGCCCTCAGCCACTCCTCAAATGGCTTCCCCTCAAGGCCCTTCACCATCTTTGTTACCCTCTTTTCGACACTCTCTAATAGTTTAATGCCTTCCTTATATTATGGCACCTAACGCTGCTCCCAGCACTCGAGGTGAGGCTGCCCCAGGGCAGAGCAGAGCGGGACAATCCCCTCCCTTGCCCGGCTGGCGATGCTGTGCCTGATGCCCTCCAGGACAGGCTTGGCCCCACTGGCTGCCAGGGCACTGCTGACTCGTGTTCAACTTGCCATTGACCAGGACTGCACTGCTTTCCAGCCTCTCATTCCCCAGCCTGTTTGTACATCCAGGATTACTCCATTCCAGGTGCAGAATGTGGCACTTGTCTTTGTTAAACTTCATACAGTTGGTACACAGTAAACATCTTACAGTTGCTGATTGCCCAGCCCTCTAATATGGCAGCCATAACTGAAGATTGTCTAGCTTCTTCAGATACTAAGCCTTCATATTGTTTTCTCTGTGAATTTTTTTCATAGGTCTTACAAAAGTCACAACCCCAATGAAGAAGTCTTCAGATATTACTTGTTAGAAATCATTGTGGGGAGCTAGGAGGATAGAAGAAAACATTTGGAATACTCCATGTGTTATGAGTTTTTGTTAATCTATTTTTAAATGGGAGATTTCAAGCTACTTTTCTAGTCTAGCCAAATTAATGTTTATAAACAAATTGGAGTGCTCACATTTAAATTTTGAGTAATTAACAAGATGTTTGTATTATTTCTATTTTCTTAAAGATAATTGCTAAAAATGTTTTTGTTTTTGTTTTTGTTTTTAAATTTTAGAATATAGGAAGAAATAGGAAATCATCTGTTTTTTTCCTATTAAAATTAGACAGTTCATTTTTTTTTTATTTCAGAGGAAAATAATTCTTTGGTTAAAGCAGTTTCCAAAATGACTGATTTTAAAATACAAATTTCATTTGTTTTGAAATGTAACTCTGTGTTTTATTTGATAACAAAGGGTAACTTTGCATGCCAATTTCTTTGAGATTAAATAGATATTATAATATCATGTTTATTAGATTGGATTTCATACTAATAGAGTCCACTGATTACAAACAGCTAATAATTAATGTTTATGTTGCTCAAAAGTAGCTCTGAAAACAAAGATCAATTGTATTCTATTTTTCTGGCACTCCAAAGGCATGTATTTTTGGTCTATATCCATCTCAGAGAGATTCTCAATGCTATGCTAGATGAAACAATTATTAGCGCTACAACAAATAGTTAAAAGAAATTGTGTGTAAGTAGATGTGCTAATATGCAGCTTTATGGGGGTTTATTATAACAGTATTATCAACCTTATATTCCAAACAATTTAATTCCCTCAACATAAATGGATTATTGAAAACATTCATTACATTATCAACTGACCAGCAGGGAAGTTATAATGAAGTGGTTGTATAATTTCTTTAATTGTTCCTTTTGAAGTAATGTTGTGTGCGTCATAATTTATACATTGTAGTGAGTTTTAGTACCACACTGATACGGAATTACTCATGATTATTACTAGAAGGAGTTTGGATTAGTGCCTTATTTTAACTTTGTCTGTGAAATCTCTCTTTTGTAGCAATGTAATCAACAGAAGACATAAACTTCTATGCCTCATTTAAAGGACTTTTTTCTTTTACCCCTACTATTCGGCCTCCTGCCTAAAGGAGGGAAATATGTTAACAATGCTCTCCCTCCTCCCCACCCTCCCATAAAAAAAACCAAAAAACAAAAACCAAAAAAACAGAAATGAACTTCTTCATAGAATCATATTTGGTTGGAAGGGACCCTAAAGATCATCCGTCCAGGGATACCCACGGGCCTGTATAGCAACCACTAGATCAGGTTGCTCAAGGCTGCATCCAACCAGGCCTGGCATGCTTTCAGGGATGAGGCTTTTCTGGACGACTTGTTCCAATGCCTTCCTGTCCTCTCAGTAAAGAATCCCTTCCTAACATCTATTCCAAAGGTTCTTGTTGTTCTACTGTACAATTTCACATGGCACCTGTCAGCTAAGGCATGGTGGGTGTGTCCCTTCTGTTTATTTCCAGGTTAGCACTTCTGATATTTTGTCAGCTATAAAGCCATCTTTCCACTGACTTGTTTTCTAACACCTATTTTATTCTTTTGGCGTAGCCCCATGCTGATGTTGTGGGATTGTGTCTGTCTCAGGATCAATCCTAAAGCCTGCTAACATGCAGCAGCATCATTAATCCTACTTGGCTATCCTGTATTCTCTTTCTTCTACTAAGGAGGAAACTCAGTTACTAGGAGGTTACAAGCTGGAGTTACAAGCTCAAGTTGCAAGTTACTGAGCCAGGAAATAGTATTTCCTGAAAGATTCATCATCTCTTTTAATTACCATAGGATTTCAGAAAAGGGAAAAAAATATCTTGGCATCTATTAGAGATTAGCAGCAAAAATACCTAAACCATACTCTAACCCAGTCTTTCTCAAAGAGTTTATAGCATTTAATGCTCTCCTTTGCTCTTCAAACGACCGGTCTATCTAAGCACAGTCAGCCTTCACACTGTAACAAAGTATTTCATAGTATAACAAACTTCAAGAAGCAATTACTTCATTACAATTACTTTGCAACATTTTTCTGCCTGTGCTTAATAAGCAATAGCTAATGAATGAAATTATAAGAAGATGAAGCTGGTTTCAACATATTAACACGTATTTTAAAATTAAGTTTTCAGTGCAGGCTTGTGAGACCCTGTATACATGCAGTTTATGTTGTCTTTAAGGATTTTTGAAAAATATTCTTTATATATTGCAAATGCAACTATAGTATAGTGAATGTCTACACTCTGCCAAATGGAACTACTAGCAGACTAATGCAGAGGCAGAATAGTATTTTAGATATGTAGTAGATCATAGGGCACTTTGTTAACATTCAAAGGAGTTGTTTCAGTGGATTCCCAAAAGTCATAAACTTTAAAAGTTGAGGAAATCTTCTCTTCATCTCTCATTTTGTTTGGATTACAAATGAAAGCTGTTATTTTTCTCGGACAGAAAAGAGAGATGGTTTTCAAGACACTGGAGAGAATGCTTGAGGGGGATACAGATGTTACAAGAGTATGGATTCTGTACTCCTTGCTCAGAATAAAATCTGTCTAAGCTTTGTTAAAACAAAACAGAAAAAAAAGTGTCTTTGAGAAAAGATAAAAATAGGAAAAAATATATTAAGAATAGTAAGTTTCACTCTGAGCTGTGGTTGTTAGAATTTCAGGACAAACAATTAGGCTATATGCTAACTTCATACTATACATCCCTTTTAATGACACATGATAAAGTACATGTAGTTGACCTTAAAAATTCTGCTTCCTTATTCCTACAGTTACTTCTGTCAATGTGTATAAACAGCATTTGAAACCTTTCTTCTTTGAGATTTTCATAATGTTTAATCTCAGGAATAATAAGAGCCGCACCTAAAAATAAAAGTTATGCCATAATGGTCAAAAAATTGGCAGAAAGAGCTGTAGAGAACACAGAAACAACAACAACAACAATATGATTACAGAGAATACTGCACCACAGTTGTGTACAGGAAGACAGCAGCATCTTTTAAAAATGTAGAATAGCATTGTGAAATTTTTTGTTTTGATACTTCATTGAATATAGAAACAAAATAAATTAATTTTTTAAAAGCGTAGAAGACATTGGCATTTGCAGTGACAATTACTATTCTTCTGTAGAGAGGATTCAGTCTGAATCTCTCGGGCTTCAGGATAACTAAAAAAGTGCTTCCCTGTTTGGACAGATTACACAGAATTCTCTCATTGTGGAAATATTTCTTACCTTCCTGATTAATATGAGGGATTAGTCTGATACAGAATACCAAACAAAGCAGATTAATGATACAGTACAGCGCAGCTGTCTGATACATACACAGCTAGAGTATTTGATCCTACACTCACTCTACAGCACTGCATAAATCATGTACAACTCTCTGATAGCGAAGACTCACAAAAGGAATCAGACTCAGATAGCCCAATGATCTTACGGAAAGAAGATTTAAGGGTCAGTGATTACCACCCTTGTTAGCAATTGCCATTATTTGCTTCCCTTAAGATACAACTGCATTCTATCTTCAAAAGCCCACCTTTTAAAAATAAAACCTGAACTTTATAAAATTTATTAAATAATTATCTAATATCAACAAATCGGAATTCCCATTAATCTATTTAAAACAGAGCTCAAGATGTCTTTCATGTTAATATAAGAATTTTTGGGGTTTTTTTCTCTTAAAACAGAAATACTGCTGTGTTTAATTAATCACAGAGGGTATCACTTCAGAACTCAGAAATCTCAGTCTCAAATAAAACTGCAATGTTCAGTCATTTTGTTCTGATAATACGACCTACTTGCAATGAATTCCTCTATAGAGAAAACTTGAAAAAATATCTGACCCCTAGAATTATACAGAATAACCTTTTTATATGTTTATATATATTTAAAATGGCTGAAGTTAATGACTGCTGACTTGTTCTGTGCTGAGAAACTGCTGTTCCTGTTTCCTCTTGTAATTGTTATGGATCTTTTTTATATCTAACACAAAACTCCCTGGATAATTTCCCTAAACATAATAGGCAAAAATCTCATGAGGGATAAAAGCAAAAAACATAGTTTCACTGAAGTAGGAAGACTGCTTAGTTTCCTAATCACTGAAAGTAGCATACACTACTCTCAATTGATAGAGCAACTGTTAGGACCATTTTCCTATCTGAATCAATGAGATTTCATTCTGTACTCTTTTACTATTCACCTTCAAATCTCTTATCTCACTGAATTAGAATATGTAGCCAGCTCACATGGTAGCCACTTCTGTAACAAAACACAGAGGATAAGACAAATATTGTAGACTTGCAAATCAAGAGGTTTATGAAAAGAATACGGACTATATTTCATAAATATAATGTTTTTAAAAACTATAGGAAAGTAGTTGACTTCCTTCATAAATATGTACACCATAATAATATCTGAATTTTACAGGGTAAGGCAGTTGTTATGTATTTTCATTTTCTGTAGCTCTAATACAGAATAAATAAAAGTATCAGATTTCGGAAAAATTAAATATAGCTTTCAATTTATCTTCTGCATTTTCTTTACTTACCCTGTATTTCTTACAGTAGCCATCATCTCCATTTCTCTTTTTTCTTCTCTTGTTTACCTTTATCATTATTTTATTAGCTTGAAAGCAGAAAGCTAAAGGATAGCAAAATTATCATAATACATATTACATAATGCAAATTATCCCCATTTTGGCTAATAATATTTACTTTCATTCCTTCGTAGTCCTCTCATTTTATTCCCAGGGACAATGAGGTAGGAATAGGAAACTATCTTATCTCAACTTGGTGGTCTCCAGAGAGCAACATTTCCCTCCAGAATCAGAGAAAAATTAAACTCGCTGACTGCACAGATCACTAAAAGGGCATCAGCTTTCTCTTGCTCAGTTTGTATCAACAAAAGCAACAGTCTTGAAGAAAATCAATCAAACTACATTGTTCAAGGTGGGGTAGGAGAGGTGGAGGTTGCTGGGTTGGTCCATTCAGTCTGAGCTGGAGAGGGAAGGTAGGAGCAAGGCACTTATGCCCAAGGAAAAGATGGTGTTTATGGCCAGGGCAGAACTTGAAGGTCTATGACACTTCTCCCCCCAGACCCTCCCCCTCCCACCATAGGAAACTGTTAAACATAGTTACCTACCTACACAGGATTAGCAGCTACCTGAACCACAGCTCTCAAAATCACTGTTAAGCTGAGAAATCTCTCCTGATAGTTTATTTAGTTTTATTCCATCTGAAAAATCAATAAAAGAAATCATTCCATCTGAAAACTAATTTTAAAAAGTCACTTCCCTTAACCATGTCTAAATTAGACAAACGTATTCCATGTTACCTCATTTCATAACAAACTATTCTTTGGCTGACTTTTACTACATTTTTAGATTCTTTAAATGTAGAACACTTTGCTTACAGAATATCTAGTTTGATATTTTAACAGTTTTGGACCCTATTCCTTCTTTTGAGGAATTAGAGTGGACTTCTCTGTCAGTACGAATTGAATGCAGCTCTATAATAAAAGTACTGATTTTTTTCTGTTTTCTATACTAATTTCTATACTTTTACTGGATTTTCTTTTCTTCTCTTTTTTAGATTTGTAATAAGGCATATCAAAAGTGTAGGTAAAAATTATAAGCTCTTTTGCTTTCATATAAATTTTAAGTTCTAAAAGAGAAATCAGGAACATGTACCAATATGTGCTGACTAAATCATCACAATCTCAGTTGTGTTTAAGAGAGAGAGAGCCTAGGTTCACTTCGTGACAGATTTCAATTTATTAGTTTACCAAATCTCTTATTTTAAGCAACTTCAAGTGTACTATCCAATAATTTTTGTCAAAAAGATTGGTTGTGGTTTTTTTTTAATTGCTTCCTTTAGTAAAAATAAATACTGATTAAATTTTCTGTACTCCATACTCCTATTTTTCTGTATTAGTCCTTCAAATATATTTAGCAGAAATACATTGTGTGGGATTCATCTCACCAACTCTTGTCTTCTACATCTCCACTTTACTTTTGCTTTACACTTAGAGAAGATTTTCATTAGGAAAAACTTAAGTCCTTAATGAATAATTGAATAATGAAAACGTCTATTATTTCTGAATCCCACATAATACAGGCCTGCTTTCAAAAATATAGTGACTACATGTTATGATTTTACACTGTTCAGAGAAGAAATCTTAACCTTGGTCTCCATATTGTTATGTAAAAACACTGCTATTCCTCTCTCCTGTAGTTCTGATAATATATTTTTGGTAATGCTATCATCAGCCCCAATATATCCTGCTTTCACAAACTTATCAATTTCATATGAAACCTCACAGAAATTTGTGCAGAGATCTTCCACACTGAGTTTGTTGGAGACATAGAATTGTATATACAGACAAAGTATTTGCAGATCACAGGACAGGAATCTCAAAAGCAGCACAGCAATCAAAGTAAAAGATTAACACTGGGAAAATTACAAAACAAGTACATGAAAGATAGAAAGACTGTGAAAGAATGGAATTCTCTTTATAATACTTACACATCAGTTACTGCAATGATTTCCAGCTGATCAGAAACAAAGATATCGCATTACATACCCGGACCATGAAAGAAGAGAGAAAAGAAATTGTGGAGACTGCTTTCCCATATGAGAATTGTAAGGAAAAAATATATTGAATTTGATAAGCATACTAGTAAGTATAGTACTAATACTAGATACCTTCCAAGTTTGTGTGCCATTATTTCTACCTCTCTCCTCGTTGGTATTAGATTGCCTGTTAAGAAAAGGCTAAGAATTAGCCATTTTATGTAAGAACTCTGAAACTTTGAGATCAAGACATTTTTTTTTGTGTAATCCTTCCAAAGTAAGACTTTCCTAAAAGTTATTTCTTGTAGTATCCCTGGAATTAAGTATAATTAAACTTGAAATATCCAAACTTCTCAACAGTTAAGGCATTAGGCATCAAGAAAGCTGTAAACAAATGAGGCTGAAATTTCTGAAAGGACATTAGCCCCTTAGCTACTATTTCCCTGTAACAGTAATTAATTATTTACATATTTTCAGGTACTTTGTGTATAATAATCAGATTCCACAGTTTACTACTGTAAAACTGTTTATTTAATCTGAAGTTATTTCCCATCTTTATGGTCAAATTCTACCTAGGGAATCAGATCCTTTATTTTAAAAAGTGTGGGTTCTATTAACTGAGACGACAATACCTTCATAAGTCATTTTATCTGAAAACTTCTTAAACAGACCTAAAGGAGTTCAAATGTAAAACCCCTAGCAATGCATAAAGGAGCTCAAAATGGAGTTTCTAGCAATGCTTTAAGTTCTTAGAGTTTTGTTCCTATTACTGGTTTTTGATACAGTTTTGAAGGTATCTTTTTGAAGGTATCTTTCCTACCTTATCTGTAGTTGTAATAATAAGATAATGGCAATTATCTTCCCATGATTCCAAGAACAGTTAGGATTATAAGGGACGCCTGAAGAGTTATCTTGTCCAATCCTCTTCATGGCATAGAAAAATGTTCTCCGTTGTTGAATGCCATGCTACTTGGAGACTCAATAAATCCAATCCAATTGACTGGTTGCTTTGCAAATAGAATATGTTTGATTAACACGGCTGAGATAAACACAGAAGAAAAAAGACTAAAATGTGGAAATGCAATCTCAATATGAAACTCCACTATATTAGACAAGCACCTTCATAAATACAGAACACAAATATGTTCATGTCACTAGCGAAGATATTTAATAACACTGGTCCTGTGGGACTACTGAGAGACACCACTTGCCAATGATATCCATTAGGAAAAGGAGCTATTGACCACTACCCTCTGAATGTGACCATCCAACCAGTTCCTAACCCACCAAACAATCCACCCACAAAATCCTTTTTTCTCCAAATTTGAGAGAAGAATGTTGTGGGGAACTGTGTCAAAGGCCTTACAGCAGTCCAGATAAATGGCATCTATATCCCATCACTTGTCCACTTGATATAGTCACTCTGTTGTAGAAGGGCATTGGGCAGTGAGAGAGAGCTTGTTTTTGGTGAAGCCATGCTGGCTGTCCTAAATCACTTTCCTTCCATGTGTCATAGCACGGCTTCTAGAAGGATCTGTTCCTTGACCCTCCCAGGCACAGAGATGAGTCCTATAGGTTGTTAGATCCCAAGGTTCTCCTTTCTTCACTTTTATAGATGGAATAATGTTAACCATCCAGTTTTTGGGAACTTCACCTGAATGCCTTGACTTTTCAAGCAGCATGGAGAATGGCTTGGCAAATACATCAGAGGGGTATGTTTCCTTTGACCTTCCTCTTCTGGCTGACATACCTAAAGAAGCCCTTGTAATTCTTTCCATCCCTTGCCAAGTTTAGCTCCAGCTTCTCCTTAGTCTTCCTTCCTTCCTTGAGAACACCTTAGGAACTACAGAGAGGTAAGCCTCACCTGTGTCTGGGAAGATCATGGAGCAGATCCTCCTAGAAGATATGCTAAGACACACAAAAGACAAGGTGTTCCGAAGCAGTCAGCACAGCTCTGCTAAAGGCAAGTGGTTTCAGACCAAACTGGTGGCCTTCCATGATGAAGCGACTGCAACGGTTGCCAAGGTAAGACTGACAGATGTCAGTTAACTCAATTTCTGTAAGGCCTTCAACATGGTCCCACCTTACATCCTTATCTCAAGATGGAGAGACGTGAACTTGAAGTGTGGGCTAGTGGTTCAAGAAGGAATTGGCTGGCTGGATGCAGCCAGAGAGGGGTGGCCAGTGACTCTATGTCCAGGTGGAGACTGGTTAAAAGGGGTGTCCCTCAGGGCTTTGTATTGGGTCTGTGCTCTTGAATATCTTTATCAATGACATAGAGAGGTCAAGCGCCACCTCAGTAAGTTTGCAGATAACATGGAGCTGAGTGGTGCAGATGACACAACGGAAGGAAGGGATGCCATCCAGAGCTCCAGAGAAACTTGGAGAAGCTTGAGATGTGGGCCCACGAGAATCACTGTGTTTTGGGTTTTTTTTTTGTTTTTCCTTGTTTGGTTGTCTGTTTTTTGTTAAGCCATATGCCAATTTTAATAAATAAATAATAAAAAATTAAACATATTATACAAATGATGGCTAATCATAGGCTTAAGTGGCATTTTTTACATCTTTTAATTTTAATTTATTTAAATTCTAATACCAGCTGTAGTAGTCATAATTAGATTGAATTTTGAAATGTCACTACTTCCACAGTCAATTTTCACTACCCTTACTCCATAGATCAATTCACAAGAAGCACAGAGGGTAGCAGAAGAAAAACCTTAGTTTGCTTCAAAAGAAGCCAATTAACAAATCTCATTTAGTGTTAATTGCAACAGCAGTTCTCATCATAGTTTAATCAACACCTTGCTAAAGCAAGCTAAAAGAGAGAAAAAGACAGACATTGATTTCATGCACAGCCAGAACTGTATTGACACATTTCAAACACCGAACATCTCACATTCCCAGCAGACTGGAGTAGTTACTGTCCACACAGATTGTTCAACAAAACTCAGAGGCTTTAGCCTTAAGAAAATAAAGACACATTTGATATATATTCTCTCAAGACACTAAGGAACAAAGCTGTATCTTGTATTGAATTCCTTCCAATGGCACATTTTTATAACCTATTCCACTGCCTTAGCTATAAATTTTGACCTTACGTACAGGTTCATTCTATCTCTCAAAGTAAAGTCAGGTAATCTCATATTTCTGCACATTAATATTGGCCTCTACAACCTGTAAACATGAAAAAAGCCAAGCAAAAATTTCATTATATATGAGTGCATCCCTGTTTAAAAAGTGTTCTTAACTCGCAAATGTGGCTGTCATTCACACTAAAAAAGCTGCAGTTGACAAGACATCTGAGTTCCTCCAAGGCAGACGTTTTCACATTTCACAAGTGCATTAGTCACTTTACTGTGATTCTGTGAAGCTCTGAAATACTGCTTTGTGTGTTGGGCTTAAAACTGTAAGACAACTTTATTATTTTTGTTCTCTGAAAGGTTGGAAATAGACATTGATGGTAAAACACATATGTGACAACCATGACATGTACTAACAATCTGTAATAAAAGCTGATACAGATCCACCTGTTAAAATGCCTTCCTTTGGAGGAGCAAGATGATGTTTTTCAAATAACACCTGCATTAAAATATTAAATTCTTTAACAGGATATGTTTAACTGAATTTAATTTCCTGTCCCTCTGAAGTGTGTGAGTCTTTGCGGCAATTGGAAAAGTCAAGAAAATTGAGGAAGACCTGATGTAATTTAGATATATAAACATGCATTTCAAAAGTTTTCAAGCAGAACAGCTGCATTCTATCCTATCCTCCATTCAATCCAATCCCATTTTAATTCTGATTGGACTTTTAACAAGAAAATATAAAATTTGCCATTAAAATAAACTTCAGGATGGAAAGACTCAAGATGTACAACAATGAAAAGGCTGATATAATGTTTATAGTTATAACATATTTCCATGAGTCAAATCAAGATACAAAATGAAGGGTAGATCAAACCTAAAATCTAGTTTACCAATGCTGTTCACAACTGAGCCAGAACATATTTATAATCCTTGAAACTGGTAAAATGTTATTTTACCCCTGGGTTTGGAGGAGTTAGACTCAGCCAGAGAGTGGTTTTTAACTTCCCCTCCAACATGCTCATTCTTAAAATTGCCTAGTTTTTCTAAAACATACAGTACAAATATTATTTTTCCACAGTCCAATGGCCATTTAACATTTTTTTTTTTTGTGAACGATCTGTAATTTTGATTATTTAAATAATATCTGAGGGTGGGGGGTGGGTTTTGGGTTTTGGTTTTTTTTTGGTTGGGTCATTGTTTGGTTGTTGGTTTGGTCTTGTTTCCTTCACATTATGGATGTTTTAAATGCTTCTTCTTAGAACATTTGTATCTTTATTTTCGATCACTTAGTGAAATCCAAAAGATCAATATAGTTTCCTGTGGAAGAATAATATACCAGAAGAGGCAAATAAGTCTGTCATGTCATAGTTATCATGATATGGATCAGAATGATACGACAGACTAATCAAAAGCTGTATTTGGTTAAAAGAGCCAATCACATGAATACATAAATGTGACCATCGTCTTCGCATTCAGTTTTAGAGTCAAGCCCACACAGCCCTGCTTTTCTGCTTCTGAGAAAACCAAAACTACTGCAACATACCTTTGCATGCTCAGTCTGCTCAGTTCAGCAACCCCTTATTTCATACAGAGAATCTTTATTGTTATAGGGTGTTCCTGTCCTTCTTTTATTCTGCCACACCAAGAAAAGAAAGTTGCCAGGATTTGGACTAAGGACCCCCTGCTGGGCCTCTCTAGGAGGTACCTTTGCCTTTTAGAACCTTAAGCCAACAAAATGTGAATACTTGAAATGTTCTTTAGTGGTGGCATTTTCCTTTTTCTCTCTACCTACTGGGTGTTGGGTTTGTTTGGTTTGCTCTTGGGGCGTTTTTCAGCTATGAGCTATACATAAAACCTTATGTACACCTAAACATATGGGGTTTCTTTCTAGATCAAATCAGTGGCTAATTCATCCCAGCTCATTTCACTCTTGTATATATCTTACATATCTTGTAAGATAGGGAGAATTTATCTCCCCTTTCTCTTGTTGTAGCCATAGCTGCATCCCAAGAACCTCAGTACCACAAACAGCACACAATACCAGGCCAACCTGCCCTTCTGATCATCATGTATCCACTTCTAGGTGGAATAGCACCTAGAAAATAGTGAAAATCTAGAGAATAAAAATGTGAAAGATTTTTTTT
>VZRR01012879.1:195396-309608 GCA_013398015.1 Oreocharis arfaki | reverse complement strand
TTAAAAAATTTTTTTTTAACCATATAAAAAAAAAAAAAAAAAAAAAAAAAAAAAAAAGGCAGCATTTGGCCAGTTTCCCACTTTTCCTTGCCAATGTGAAATCTTTGATGAGATCTGTGTTTTGAATGGATCTGTGGAGCATACTCCTACAATTGCCTCTAAAAAGTCTATGCAAACCCGAATTTTAGAGACTTAGCAATAGTTTATGCGGCTCAGCAGAATTATTTCCTGACATTGTGGAAAGTAACATGGCATGTCAGCACTTTTAAAGAAATGCTGAAGACCATTTTCTGCTTATCAAACTGCATAATTAACAGTTTGGGTCCATTGGTGCATCACTGTGAAGGAAATCTCAAATTACATGGACATGCCACTGTGAATTGATATAAAAAGACTGCAATGAAAGTGTTTGCAGATTCTTTTAATAGAGGTAGTCTAGAATAGGGATACAGGTAATTTAGAAAATATTACCATAGTGTGGTGCTAAAGTATTTTCTGGTCATCTGATATGCACAAATACCTTGTTCATAAATTTCATCACAACAAAAACATTACCTTGAAGAAATTTTCCAACAGATCAGCCAAAATTTGAAAGATAAAACTGATACCTTTATTTTAATACTACTCAGTCAAGTCATGTTTTATAGTAGGCCATCCAGTAATATGAAAAATTAGCAATGTGTTTATCTTGTAGCCCAAATGCAAAATAATGCTAATAGATATTGCAGAGATTCAAACCTAGAAGCCAACGAAGCTTGAGGCCCCTAATCGAAATCTGGAAATAACCTGGATCAATTCATATATTTTTTCTCAGAACACAACTTGTAGAAGCAGAGATAATTGCATTTATCAAGAGCTTGAGCTCCAATGATGCTTATACCAACATAATCTTAAACTAAGTCTTTTGCTGTGTTCAAGATGATTGGTTACTGTTTAAATCAGTAAATAAACTCCATGCGGCAAGGGAAATCCCAGCAACTACTACCTTCCTGCTCTCTGTGACACTTGTCATGAAATGAATTTTGCACCTCATGGACCATTGTCCAGTTCTTCTGGTTCCTGTGATATTTTTGGGATCGCCTTTAGGTCTTTTCCTTATTGTCTCCATGCACGTATTCTTCTGAAGCTGGCATTTTGTTCTAGTTTCCATTTTTTCAGGAAAGTTTGCCTGTGTCTTGCAGCCCCATGCTAAGTCCAAAGTCTGGTCCAGTAACCCTGTCATCCTTTCGGGCTGGCCTTGGGTAAAGCGGCCTCTCAGTTTGGCTGTCAGGGTTTGGGAGTTCTGGCTCTGCTGGCTCTGCTTTGCACATGACAGGATTTATACTGAGGACCCCCTGTTGGGCCTGTCTAGGGAATACCTTTGACTTTCAGAACCCCAACAAAATTTGAATGCTCGAAACACTCTTTAGTGGTGGCCTTTTCCTTTATCTCTCTACCACCACTACCTACTGGGGGTTGGGTTTGTTTGCTTTGCTCTCAGGGCTTTTTTCAGCTATGAGCTATACATAAAACCTTATGTACAACTACGAGTGAGTGTATAACTGAACAAAAGCCATCAATTTAACAATTTTGTAAAACTACTTCAATAGAAAATAATTTGATAGGATTTGATGGCAATTTATAAGGCTGACTGAAAATGTATTACTAAGAAGCCAATGAAGTGGCAAATTATTCGTATGCTTGGAAAAAGGGAAAAATAATAGTCCATCAATGTTACCAATATTTTTTCAGTTGAAGGTAGTGTGATAGCATATGAAGATAGAAGAGTCCTGATGATCCTTAATCTATGAAAAATATATGCACTTAAGTTCAATGTTTCATAGTATATTTTATCTGTTACAGCACTAATCAAAAGACCAGCTTCTACTCTCACTGTGCTCTACATGTTGAGTAATCACTGAAAATTACTATTCTGCTCTCTGTAGGAACTGAGATAAACATTCAGATTCAAAGGTATTTAGAAATATTAAAATATTCTTGTGTTTGTCCTAAGTAACCCCATGAAGACGCAGGTACAGACATAATGACACACTTACAACTCAGTATCTAGACGAAAGCTCACAACTGTTCTGAAGCAGAATGTGTTACCATTCCTCTGTGGTGTTCTATCTATCTTATTTTTTTCCTGAAAAATTAGTACCACTGAGCTGCATGATATGCTGGAAAGCTACTTAAGGTTATTACCATGGTTACAACTACAGTTGTAGAAACTCAGGACTTTTAACTAAGAAGGGTCTGTTATACCTAAAAGAGAAGTTATGTGGCATTTTGAGGCTTTTTAAAAAAATTCCACTGTAAATAATACATGTACTAAAACTCTTAACTGAATTCTTTAATTTCTGAATTTAGACCACATTGTTTCACTTCAAAATTCTGATGACTCCTGTAGGCTTCAAGAACTGAGCTTCAACAAACCCAAATGAAATTTTTTCTTGTATATTAGAAGTTAGGTAACATACTATATAAAGAGTGGGAAATTTTGGCACCATTCCTGCAATAAGAAATTTAGATGGACATCTCAACCTTTTTTTTTTTTTTAATCAGCTGAAGGAAATAGGTTATTTTAGGGTATGTCACCACATCCTCAGTTAGAAATCAAGTTCATTACGTCTGATGATCTACACCTCAAAACGTCAGTTTCCTCCACTGACTCGAAAGTCATTTAAGATGAGAAGTTCAAATATAGACAACTAAATACAATTTCTATCATGAAGTAAAATGACCTCCACGGAAGTGTACTTCTGCTTAATGTGCATGCTGAATACAGTGACTGAATTCTGGAGTCAAAATATTTGAAAGTCCTATTTTTTATTAAGATAAAGATAGACCAATTGGTTTCATGTCCCACTTGTTTTGCAGTAGGTCAGTAGGGGAAAGCGATTCAATTCACTTTGCAGCTTACGGTCATACCCATTTGTTCCTACTCACTGGGCAATAGGACAGTCAACTTATCCAGGAGCTAAGCATACTTTAGGCAAAGAAGAAAAACAGTTATAAGAAATACAATGCTGTAGTTTAAGTGGTAGGACATTATTTTAGCATGCAGATGCTTAGCCAAATGTTCTAATAAACTTTTAGTATTAAAGAGTCAGCACTGTTGTGCTTTGTTTGGTTGGTCTGCAAAAGTAGAACTAGACACTGCCAAAAGCCAGGTGTGAAAACTAGACATTTAAAAAATAAATATGTATTTTTTTTATGAAGGCACATACATACGTGAAAAAGAGTTATTCAGCTCTGTTGGACTTAGGCTATTCTAAACCTATCCTAAATAAGTATCTAGAAAGACTTAAACATAATATCAAATATTCTTAGGGACTACAGAAATAATCAAGTAACACATAAGCTAACCAAATTTTAGAATTGGCACCAAGAATTGCTCCTATATCTGATTCTTGGCACTACTCAGATGAGCACAGTAGGAGTACAATGTTGACACTACCCATTAAGTAATCCAAAAACATAATTAAGAAAGTGAAGATTTAAACTAGAGGATTGCATTAGAAGAGTGATGGTGGCCTTCTCAGGTTTTTGGACTGACAGGTCAGATATCCAGGTATATACTCTTTCAATTTTTATGAACAGAAACCCAAACAGATTATTCAAAGGTAGACAGTTTCAGATAGACTGGAGGAAAAAGTAAGGAATCGAAGAAATGCAGATCTTCAAACACAAAGAACATAATGCTCCTTTATTTATATAATTTATTTAAATAGACAATTGCAAGAATATGGGAATACTGATAAAAATTGTGGAGTATATGTGAAATAGATTACTACTTTTGAAGTAAAATGGTGGTTATGAGAAGCAAACCACACTGACTTGCTAGGAAATATCTTTAGGTGAATGTGTGGACTGCACACCCAGCAGATCTAGTTTCCCTTTTAAATAGAACTTTAAAAATGTTGAAGAATTGTTAAAATAGCTTTTCAATCCATCTGTATGATGATATGGAACAGAATTCATAGACAGTAGAGTTCTCAGAAACCCAAACCAGCCAGTTTCTGAGGTGTGGTACATATCATATATGGACTAACAAGGTCTGCCTGCAAAGCAATCTAGTTAAACTAAACTGCAAATGGGTTTGTACAGCCAATAGGTTTCACTTTTCCCTAGAAACAGTCGACATGAACGTGGAGCATGGTTAGTTACTCAACATTTTCAAACTGTGCACATCAAAACTCAGACAGGGAGGCAGATAACCCATAATCCTTCCTTTTATGACTCCATCACAGAAAGATACGAGTATGATATCACCTGAAATGAATACCTTGGTTACTGAGGCGCTCTGCAAGTTAAGAGTTCTGTGACCATTTACTCTCAAAATGAGAACATAAAACTCAAGCTTTCAAAACCCAGAGCAAGTGGGTTGTTTATAAGACTACTGCATAAAGATTTTCCATAGGGCCATAAGAGCAAGCAGGTGATGTTATTTATGATCAGAGTTACTAAGTCTTGAAATAGTTTAGGCAGTGCTGTCTGATGTTGGGATACAATGTGAGAAGCAAGCCTATATATCTAGGATATCTTATTATATCTGTGTTTGATGGAAAATTTGGGAGTTGGCACAAATACAGATAAGTAAGTGAAAGAGAGTGAGTGGTCTGGATTCTTGTCCGGAAAAAAAGGGTTTTTTGAGATGCATTTATGCAGAATGCATCTGACCTTTTTGAAGAAAATTTTAGTGAAAAGAAAAGGATTGTAGAGAGTCGCCAATACCATAATTCTGTTTTAGGTTCCCGGGATTACAAGTACAAAGACCATTGAGTGAAAATACATCCTGCACTGCAAGCAGGGGGTATAATAGTTTTCAGTAGTACTGACCCTGTCATATAATTAAAATTTCAGGGGTCAGTGTGATTGCAGTTACGTGTCTGATCATATTCACCAAAGGTGTCAGACTTCAGGCTTATTAGATACTTTAACTAACAGTGGACATGGAAAGTCACACACATACAAAAAGTATGTTAAGAAAATCACTGGCATTAAAAAACCTGTTTAGAAAAAAAATTAGTTTCATCAACACATTATTCAGAGTTAAAGTAAAAACATACAGAAGATGTGAAAGACAAAAAAAAACCCCTATGCATAATAATTTTTTACATTTATTGGTCCGTGTGCACTGTGACAGGATAGGGAGTGGGGTCAGGGAAGAGCAGAGCTTCTGAACACACATGCTGTCTTAATCCAACGGCTGCTATGATGATAGTCCCTCTACCACGAAAGTGGCATCTGTCTGTCCCTTATGGTTATGTGCCATACATCCCTCCTACTTGAGTTCTTACATTTTGTCAGATTTCGCTTTGAAATCGAGTTCGGTGTTACACAAGCTACATCAATTTCTGCTTTTCTTAACTCTTCATTTTGTACTTGGACCTGAAAAACTTTTAGTTTAAGCCAGTAAAGAAAAGGTTCCTGATCCTTGATGCTGGCAAGATTCAGAAGTAAATAGCACAGGTTCAAAGACAGGCAATGAGTAGCATGGAAAAGTTTCATGAAATTTATTCTAAGAGAATCAAATCCTGGTAGGTATCCCTGTGGCTCATCTGCCTGTTACCCCAAAGATTTCACAGAAATAAAGTGAGAAATATACTGTGGTACATTTTGAGGAGAGAAAGGTCCGTTTTATGAAATACCGCTGTAAACTTTCAGATTAAATCTTGACCTACTGCTGCTTTCCTCTATAAAGAAATGACAGCCTAAGGTAAGTTGTTGTTGAAGTATGTTTTTCCCATTTCTCTCTTCTATTTCCCATTGCAATTCCTGTTTTTACAGTTCTTCAAAATAAGCACAGCATGTCATCCCTTCATAGATAAGAACAGACATGCTGCGTCTTTACTGCTGTTATGCTTTACAAGTTCTAACTCTCATGTCCTTCACTATTCTCTTTCCCTAAAAAAACAGCAAACAAGAGCCCTAAAAACTGTTATCAGTGAGGAAGGTTACCAATATTATCAGTTAGATTTCATCCCACTCGTGATTTTTATGACTTGACTGCTACTCTCTAACTGGAAACTGCCATAGGAGATTCTGAATGTATTCTAGCAACAGGAAATCTTTCACTGATTTCAGCAATGTATATTTTAAGAGAGAATACCAAAAGCACAATTTTAAGAGGATTTTTAGTGGATCTTAATTTAAAAAATAGCTAGGATAATTCTAAGTTTTTTCAAATGTTTCAAAAAATAGGAACAAAAACTAACAAAGTCCTCTAATGTGCATAATTTTCTACAATTTATTTATTATGAATGAGACAAATTAATAAGCAATTTATAAAATAATACACAACCTCTTAAACAGAGTTCAAAGAAAATAAACTAGATTATTAGAATTGGATAACCCAGCACTACGGCTTCTAATATACACTTGACGACTTCAATAATAAGTTTTAAAAATAGTAGGTTATATTTTGAGTATTTTAGCGTAATTAATATATAGTATAAATGTGAAAATTACAATTGATGGCAAATCTGTCCATTTTAACTATATTGTAGGTCCAGTAGAGAACAAACAAAATTTTGTACACAGGTGTTGACTGACAAATAAAAATCTGGATGGTATTTATACATTATGTAAATCACCACTTTTTTTTTTTTGAGAAAGGTGCCTTTACAATATGGTAAATGTTACAAGATGAGATTTATACATTTAGAAGATATAAAAAAACTTCCTCAGTTTCTTTTTTATTTTAATAATTAACTTTACTTTTCCATATTGATATTGAAATATCCTCATCATACGTTCCTTTAAGTAGCAAATTAGAAGGACAGGGACAAATATAAGAACTGAAGAATTTAAGAAAAACAATGAGTACAAATCAGATAACAAAGAGGCTCATGAGGACATGACTAGCAGAAAAAAGGCTATTGGAGGGAATAGAGGAACAGTAACGAAGAAATGAGAGAATGTGGGAAAGAAAGACACAAGTTTCAGAAAAGTGAAGAGAAATAAAAGTAGACAAAACCATTTAAAATTAGGATAACTTATGATGAAATTAAAAAGAAATACAAAGCATTTGAAAGTAAATATAGGTACTATGAAAAACTGATACAAAGAATAAAAATAGAGCACAAATAGAATAAGATATCAGCAGATCAGGAAGAAGAACGATTTAAGAAAGGCAAGCTAGTGATATGGTAATGATATGCAAAGGATATGATGACATCTTTCTGTACTACAGGAGATCAAAAGAGCTAGTTCAGTCTTCACCTAGCATCTATAGGAGACGTTGGCATACACATTTAAAATTCGGTTTTAAACCTAAAATGAAAGTTCTGAAATTGTAACCATGCAGATTTCTTGTGTCTTACAAGAAAAAGGAAAAATTCAACATAGATTATGGTTTATGAAAGAGAATTATGTGGTTTTAATTCAAATCTCACTTTCCCCTCCCTCTTCAACGGCATTTTTTATTATTCAGTCATTACTGCTTTTACCATAATCATCTTCAATTGTTCAAGGCTGTAACCTCTCCCCAATATGATTTTACAGCCCTTTCTTGGGTAAAAATAAAAAATAAATCAAGAGTGGAAATAGTAACTTTTAAATATCTTTTTTCCTCTGCCATGCAGCACACATTTGCAAGGCAAAGATCTACATTTTCTTCAGATGGGAAAAAAAGAAAATTCACAAGTCCACTCTTCCAAGATAGATCCAGAAGCACCAGGCAAGAGAATATTCAGTATAAGTGTTCTCAATCTCCTCACCCATCGAAACTGGGCTATGGTACATTCAGGATTGCAATAGTCTGTGCCATCTCAGAGTAACTGGTATTGCAAAGGCTGCCATCACAACTTTTTAGGTTCTGGAGCCTTTTGGGACATACATTCTCATAATTTTTGCTTGGTTCAAATTACTTGATCTATACTATGACCAGAAACTTGGTTTTAAACAGTCAATGCACCAGTAGTGTCAGTATCTGATCTTCTACCCAAGCCTTTTTTTGTCAGTATTGTAACAGAATGAAGGAGCGGAGAAGCTTTACATAAGTCTCACTAGGGAGACTGAGGTTAACATACCACAGCTTCTGTACACCCAGGACATTCACAAGAGGGTGATCAACCAAGACAGAAGGCACTAGAGCATACATGCAAGACAGTAACTGGGTAAATAGTAGACTGGGGACCAAAACGTGCTCAGAATTCAAAGATGCATTGCAAATCTATCCAGTGCACAAAATTCAACTCTAGTTCTGGATTGGACTACATGAGACATTTTAGTTTGGAGCCAGAAGTTATAATAGTTTCATTTTTCTCCTTGAAAGAAACTGAATAACAGTAAATAAAAGCCAAAAACCATGCCCAAAATTGATCCCAAAACCTCCAAAAATCCCCAAACAAACAAACGAAACAGAAAACTATACATAAATCCATGTAATCACCATGACTAATTTTTACTGTCTATGGAAAAGCAGTAGGATTTTTCAAATATTATTTCTACCATTAGATTTGAATGCTATTGGGTTTTTTTTAGAAACATTGTGTGCTAAATGTTAGAATGACAGAAATGTGTTGTTTGCTGATTTTGCCAACAAGCTTGACAATAAATACCAGCAGTGAAGGTTATGTGTTCAGACACCCGTCCACCCTCACCTGGGATAGACTGCTAATTTGTTTATTGTAGGTCATCAAACCACCTTCAGGCAGCAACAGATTTTTGTTTGCAGTTGAGTTTAGTCTGTGCAGATAGGAGAGGGAAGGGAGAATACTTTTATGGTAAAAATGTATTAGTGGCATCACTAATAAAAGACAGAAGATACAAACATCGTTGTTTTAGGACTCCTGCCTGTCAGTTCTATGAGACTGAATTACTTATCTTCATTTATATGACCTAGATTATATTTTGCATTTCAACACTAACCCAATTTTTTGCATTTCAGCTACCATAATAAGAGTGCTTCCAGCTGGGCTCTGTCAGCCTCTGTTCCACCATAAATCATATCTGCCTTCTCATTCAAAGGTGCTAACTGATGAGGCAGAAATAACACAATCTCAGCTGGCTTTGTGGCCTACTTACAGCACAGCTACAGCAGGAATGCAGATTGCCTCTCTGATCTTTTGGATAAAGCCATTAAAAAAGTTATATCCCCTTCAACTTACTGTTTTGGAACTCCTCTAACTCCTGTGACTATTTTTTTCACTGAGTACAGAAAAAAATGCTTATGCTGCAAATGGTCAATAAGGTCTAGGCAATACCGGAAATCGGTCCATTGCTGTAGCCATGAAGGACTAATATACAGGTTAAGAAGAATTCACTTTTCAACTGAACTTCTTGTTATTTGGGTTAATATTGAAAAACAAGACAGCAAGTTATGTGGTTAAACCTAATGTCTCAATACTATGCTTTAAAACTAAACACCAAGGTTCAGGGTTTAGGTTTTACCTATAAAAGATTGAAATGAAACCTGAAGGGGTGAAAACATAGAATCACTGCGTACTTGTCTGCTGTAGGACCGACCAGTACAGTACCTGTGTTGCTGTGTTTTATAATTACCTCTCTCTGGTAACGAAGAAGGTAAAGTAAAAACATGGAAGTTTCTTCCTACTTCTAAGCTTCAAGTTTGTATGCGTCTTGCCTTTAGTCTCTTACATTTTGAGCTAGTAAATGTTACTACATTCCTACAATCCTTCATTTCTCTTTCTTAGTCTGTTTTTAGAGAGAAGGTAGGTAAAGGGATTTCTTTTTATTTGTTTTTTTTGTTTGTGTGGAGAAAAATGTATTTTTAATTCAAAATGAAGGATTGGTCAGATGCAAAGGTGCACATGAGTATAAACAGTTATAACATATATATATATAAATGCATAACATAATATTAATATACACAATAATGAGGTTATAAATATGAACTATATATATATGATTTTTAAACTACATAAATTATTTACATCCTACTGTTTATTCTTTGAGAAGAAAAGACTCATGAAACCTCCTTTTGTAGGTACTTCCTCATATGACTTATTATCATGTATATATAGATTCATAACTCGCAGGCTGTGATTCCATAGGGAAGGAGAAAAAAAAAAAAAGCAAGCTGGTGAAGTGGTAGGACTGTTGGATTCCATTCCTACTAAGATTTTGTGTCAAGTTAATTATTTTTCTGAATTTCTCCTTTCCCTTAGTAATTTAAAACTCAACTGATTGACTCAAGGGGTTGATCTTCACAAAGATAATTAGCAAAAGAAAAGTTCCTGTGACTAGAAGTTGACTGGTGTGATTATAGAAAAGGAACAAATGCCTATTAGATATCCAAGCCATAAAATATGTTCAGTAGAGCTGGTCAATAATATTATTGCATAAGGACTTAGGAAGACCTCAGATGGAACACTATATGCAGTTTTGATTGTTTCTGATAGGAAGATTAATGAAGACTTGAACAAATGTAGAGAAAGGCTACTAGCAGGGTCAAAAGCATGGACAGCCTTGTGTTTAAGAGGAGGTGTTAAAAATTGGCTTGTTCAGTCCAGAAAAATGAAAACTCTGATAGGATATGACTGCTCAGTATTAAAAGATATTTGAAATAATATCACAGAGGGAAAAAACTGTTTGAGCTATAAGACAATGCTGACACAAGATCAAGTGCCACAAATTATCCATTAAAACATTTTTCTCCTTGATGTCACCCACTCTTATTTCCTGTTTTGTTCCTGATTTACTTCACCCTTTTTATCACTTTGAGTTCCTCCTAAGCATTTCAGAGAGGGAGAAGCAGGACTTTTGCTTTCAGCCATGTGTGATGACCTGTGGAGTGGAATTCTGCCAAGTATGAATTTTAAATAGAAATTATATAGAATTGCTCATCATACTCTTTTCAGAGCACCTAAATTAGTATGTTGGAAATTAGTTTGTTAAACTGGGCCACATCTAAACCTCATAATTCTTGTTTGTATTTTGTAGAGCTTCCCTTGATACCTGCATAAGAGCTAAGTATAAAGTTTTGCATACCATTGAGTTGCTCTGCTATCACTGAAATTCTGAGCTTATTAGTCAAACTGAAAAACCTGCAGAGGATATGCCAACTGCATCTCATTGAAAATACAGTGGTTGTAGAGTTTTCCCTGATTTCTCAGTGTAAATTTTCTACTGATTGCTTTTCAATTATTTTGGAACCCATAATTCCTAACAGCAATGTGAAAAATATCACATTGTCTATTTTAACGAATGGAACTATTTTTAATTTTTAATAGAAAGCCTAGCCAGCAAGTCATGTGTCATATTTAAATACAAAAGAAAAGAGAATGTGTCCAGTGGTGAAATTTCTTATTCTCTACGGAGTTCCATTTGCATTTTATTTTGATTTGGAGGACTACCTGAGATGAGGACATAAATATGATTTTAGGTTGTAACACTGTTTGTCATTACCATCTTCAGTAAAGCTCCAATAATGCATTTACATATTACTGAGTCTGGCTGGGATGGAGCTGATTGTCTTCATAGCCCTCTGCATGGTCCTGCATTTTGGATGTGTAGCTAAAACCAGGTACCAGTATTTTGGCTGTTACTGAATCCTGCTGTTACAGCATCATGGCTTTGCCTCCACCCTTCTCCTCCCCAGTGGGTGGTTAGGCTGGGGGTGCACTAGAAATTGGGATGAGACTCAGCCAGGACAGCTGACCCCAACTGAACAACGGGATATTCTATACCATACTGCATCTTCCTTAGCAATAAAAGGGAAAGAGGAGAAAAATGTTTGCAGTTATGGTATTTTTCTTCCCAAGTAACCATGTCATGCGCTGAGATCCTGCTGTCCAGAATTGGCTAATCACCTGTCTGCTGATGGTAAGCAGCGAATTAATTGCATTTTGCTTTGCTTCTGTGCATAGTTTTAGCCCCACTTATTTAGCTACTTTATCTCAATCCATAAGACTTCTCAACTGCATTCTACTATCTCCCTACCTAAGACAGAGAAATGAGCTATCCTATATAGCAAGAGGGAAAGTGAAAGGGAAGGAAGCTGGCTGAGGGTCTGTGCTGATATTTGGCCATGTTTAGCTACCCTTTATAAGACAGTAAGACAAATTTTGTCTTAAATGGCCAGGATAGGGTTTCAAAAATCCATAGGGAAATGAAAAGAACTGGATTGAAAACTACTGAGAGTACCTATGGAAGACAAGAACGAAGGCTTCTTTAAACTCCTCCTTTTTGTTTGTTTGTTTGTTTGCTTGTTTTTTCACATGTAATATAGGTTACAAGAAATTTCCTTGCTTTCAACTGTAAAACGCTGAGGTTACAATACTACTCCAACAGAGGTAACAGTGACAATCATTTTGAGATTCCCTGTGGATGAAATTGCACCAATGACAGAAACTTAAGAACCAAGAATGCAGAAAGGTGCAAATCTATGGGAACCCTAATGTTCCCATAATGTAATAATTCTTGGTCTTTTTGACAATATTTGTATATGTCTCTGATTTCATCCTGTTTCACTTGTTTTCAGGGGTTCTCCAGAGTAAACATTCTAGGCTGTTGCTCAAAAATTGCAACTAACAATACCAACAATTAAGAGACATATTTTATAATATTTTCTATGGAATAAAAAAGATAAATATCTATATACACACACAAACACATAGGAAGTCATTACATAGTCAAATTAATTGCTGTACTTCTGAGAAATTGTTGAAGAGGATAAGTAATATCCTCTGAATAAGTAATTTATTAAGTCTCCTTTTGTTATAAAGAACAATTCAGAAGTACAGGAAAAGAGAAATATCATTGCATGAAACTGGAACATCACCAAAATGCACACCAAAGTCATACAAATAAAAGTTTCATGCACAGAGACATACACGCAAAACACAAGAATATTGTTCAGTGGATTGATCATGATCCCATTTATAATGCCCAGGAGAATAAGAAAGCCTATTCAATGAACACAAGAAAAAATACCCGAAGAACTAAATTTTTTTCAGAAAATAAATACACAGAAAATGCAGATGTTTCCATTTGCTGCAGAAATTTTGTTTTAATTTTAATTGTTGTCTTCTATATTTAGTATCTTAAATATAATTTGCTACCTAATTGCAATTATAAGTATACTTGTAGTTTTATTACAGGCTATATTTTATTTCAAGGGAGAAAAAAAGGAAATAATTGACCTAATGTAGTAAAGGATCTTACAGCAATGATAAGGAAAAATGAGAGAAACTTTTGTGCTAACTAGTGTTCCAGTCAGTCATTCAGAAAATGGTTCCATAAAATCAAGAGAATAAGAAAATTAACGTGAATATACAGGATTATATCTGAGATTTAACCATAAAGCCGTATCTATTTAAATGCTACTATTTAGAAAATAAATAAAAAACAAACAAACAAAAAAAACCAAACACACAAAAATCACAGACCACCTACAACAATATAAACTAAATATATTCTTCTAGGAAGAATCTAATAATAGTCACAACAGCAGGCTATCCTGTATATCCAACTGGATTTTTCCCATAAATTTACTTTTTTCAATTTACTAAAGCTTAGAACTTGAAGCATTTCCCTTTCTAGGATGCATAGATACACAAAACAGATTCACATTATTATCATCCCCATCTATAATATGAAGAACACCATGGAAGAAAGATTTGTGTTGGAAGCAAGCATGACAAATGCACCTGACAAATGACACACAGCATTTTTTTTTTTATTTTTAAAGAATGCTGTAATATGAATGAGTGAATGGACAAAAATGAAATTATATAACCTAAATAATTTAGCTGGTCTGTGGATTTTGTCTGAAATGAATTCAGGAGCAACTTTATGAGCAGCTCTGTTCTCTTCTGTAGAAAGATCACATTCTGCAGAATTTATATGCTCGTATATGCTTTAACCGTAACTACAAAATCACCCTTCAACACTGTTTAGTATGTTTGGTGTTGTTTTGGCTTGTTTGTGTCTTGGGTAAGGTTTTTTGTTGTTGTTTTGGTTTCATTTTACTTAGAGCAGGCTTGCCAATTCCCACGACCTGCATTTTCTACTTGATGGGTATTTCTTCTCTTGTAGTTGAGTACTCACTTTTCATGTAACACATGGGTAGATTGTATTAAACCTGAAAATAGTTAGTTTAAGTAAGCAGAAACGCATTAATATTTGCCAAACTGTGACATATGCATCGGTGGAAAGTTAAATGTACATTAAATGTTCATTCAACTTTACATATACATGCAAATTTTTATTTCGTAATTGTTGAGTTCTTCCTCTACTTTCCCTTTCCTGTTAGCCTCCATCCCACGAGAGAGTAGATGACTATGGAGATGAAGTAAACACCACTTTGATAGTTTTTATCACAGCGGACCCAAATTCTCCTATACTTATTGCTTTTCTAAATGAAAAAGTTACTACTCATGTCCTCAAATATTATATGAGGTGTGTATGCAATTGTGCTCTAATATATTTCAGTCAAAAAGAAATGGACTAGCTTAAATAATTTAGACACTAGCTACCCTGACTGCTTCCAACTGAAATGAATTCAAGAGTGATTGCATTAGTAACCCTTCCATAAAATCCATGAACGTGCTAATCTGCAGCTCAGGGATACACATACAGCACCAGTTTTTCTCTGGTATGCCTAGAACAAGAAGTAGCCATGCTAAGTTGTGCACAACTGATGGCCCCTCTTCCAGTGAGTGAAATGACCCAATTTCTGAATAAATAAAATAAAATAAGAAATAAGGAATTAAAATTAAAAAATGAAATAAACAAAAAATACTCCCACATAGACCAAATTATTTCAATCGGGTTTGTTCATGGGCATAAGTCTGATTTGTTTCTGTGATCAGTGACTTTTCTTCATTTCCCAGCAACCACAGGAAATGGGGATCTTTCAGTAACATGACACTAGGGAAAGTCCATTTCAAGGTGAAAAACTCCTCTGGGTGGAATGCTGTCTTTTGTGCTCACTTGTGATCTGCAGGTGCTTGACAGGAAATGAGCATGGTTGTGGCAGGACTACTTCTCTTTGAAAAATGTCTGAAAGCATTACTGATGGGAAATTTAAAAAGCAGGGATCACGTCTGAGCTGCAGTGTAGTACTAAGCTCACAGTATCCGTTATTGTCTATCAAGCTTGAGAACAGAACACCATTTTCATTTCTTCTTCTCTATGCTCTCGTGACAGCTTTAAACTTACTTCAGGATCAAAGTGGAGAATGAGAAATTCACAAGGACTCCCAATGAGCCAAGAAACAAAACAATCAGCAATTATTATATTTTATCTGCAAATATGATAACAAAAATTAAATTATGACAGCATTCTGTCATGTTTGCATCTGTTCAGTTCTTCTCTTGAAAACTTCTATTAAAAGTTTTTTATATTGTTACTGTTTATTGTTGACATTGATTTCTGAAGAGAGTTTAATATATTTGAGAGAAAAATCTGTTCTTCTAAGCAATAGTAAAAAAAATACTATGACAACCAATTCAAAAGTGGTTGTAACTACAGTGTGATTAAATTTCAAGAGTAAATTTTCTGTTGAGTTCTAAAGTATCAGTGATAGTGTAGTTAATAAAATTAAAGTGAGAAGTTAGGAGAGTGTATGGATATCTAGAAACTGCTTAAGAATATTAGATGTTTTACTTTGAGTCATAATAAAATTTACGTTAATTTTTTTAATACCTTCAAGGAGAGATGACAAATTCTGAAACTACCTATCTCCACTGGAATTTTTTGTTGTGTTTTGTTTTATTTTATTTTAAATATTCCATGCAGAAACCTTACAGAGAGAAAACTAATATTGAATGAAAGATTTCTAATTTGCTGGGACCTCTTTTTCATCAGCAGCACTCACTGAAGAGTATTCTCTCAGCCACAAAAAAGAAAACGCCAACATTTCTTCCTTCCACATTTTTTAATTCTTACCTCATTAGTTCTGCATCTAAACCTATTTTTAATAAATGTTCCAGACTGAGATCTACAGAAAAAGAAACAGAGGCTCTGTCAATATGCAAATTGATATATGAAGTGGACTATGTATCTGTATACATGGGACATGAAAACAAATCAGATACGGGATAAGAAAAATGCTATAGAACTACATTTAGTAAGTACACAATTCCTTCAAGTAACATCAGTTTGCCTATAAATCTCTCCTTTAATGATGTATTGCTTTGGTGAGTCATTCTTTTGTTCTGACAGAACAAAAACAAGCAGCATTCATATTTTCATATTAAGAGACTTAACTGGAAAAATCAAGTCAGTCGACAAAAGCAGTCTTTCAAAATATTAAAATAGCACCCCAAGATCACACACAGGAGGCTGATGTTTTAAGCATGATGATCAAAGTAATACTTTTAACAAAAAAATTTATGGCCTTACGGAAATAAATTGTGAGCAACAAAGACTTGTTGACGCCGTATAGTTTGACCTTCTGTTGTTAAATATCCATGTCCTCCAATTCCCTTTTTCTTCTTTCTTCTTGTTTTAGAGACAAAGTAAGCAGGTTAGTATGATGTGCTGGAAGAAGTAAGAACTTGGATTTATTAAACACTGACAAATGAGATGCTGATGGAAAAATTTCATTATTTAGTTCTGCCATTTTGTTATCACTGTCATGAAGAATTAGGAAAGCAAATCAATATAAAAGCAGAGAAACTATTTTAATCATTATCATGAAAACTCCAGAAGTATTAAACACAATTTCCCCCTGTTTCTTAATCTGAATATAACACTTTGATTAAAAAAAAATTATATGGCATTAAGATAGTTCCAAGATAAAAATGCAACTCCTTCGGAAAAAGTAAGTAACAATAGAAAAATACCAAAAACTATTCAAACTCATTGTTAGCTCCTTAGCATTCATACAGAGCACAATGAAATTATAAAACTGCTGACGTGTAGCTATTCTCTGTTTCTTTGGGTGAAAGGTACATTCTCTTGAGAGCAAGTTGCTGGTATTGTTACTTGCAAATTGCAATTGACTACAACATTCTCTGTTAATAAATAACATTTCTGCTGAGAAGATATTAAAATCTACAAGAATCAAAAATAGTTCTCCAAAAGCCTATTGTATGTGTCTTTGGCTCCTCTGGTTAAATGAAAGTCTGTTCTTTTGAAGATTCCTGATGAGAAGATGCTAAGGAGGAAGGATTGTGACATTTACAGAGTCTCTTAGGGAAGAAGCCAAGATACTTATTTTTTGAGTATTGAAAAAGTGCTTTGAATTCTAGTGCTACTTTGTGATAACAATAGAAAAAAGTACAAATATTTGCAAAGCAGTGATTTAAAGAAATAAAAATGCACAACAGTTTTGTAAAATCTGTTCGCAAGCCTTTTACAAAAAACATCAGTTGAGCACATGGTATCTACTTGGGATGTACAAATGTTTTGTTCATTAATTAAGAATCTGAAAATAATGTTCAACATCTAAAATATGGGGTGTTTCCTTTGGGGTTTTTTCTTAAGCTTATAAAGCAAAATGATTAATGGAAGTTAGGGATATAATCATTATGGCTTCACAGAGCTTTTGAAAGTTCTGCTTCAGAGATAATGCAGAGATATGAGATTTGGAGGGCGCCGTTCAAACTACTTTAGATTAAATAAACGTCCCAAATTACTCTCTACAGAAACCTGTGCTGCTCACAACCTTCATGGGAGCACAGAGAACCAAACCTTGTGTATTCAAAGTTAGTCTTTTTAAATACTGAACTCCTTTACCCTTCTCCCAAGGGAAACTCTCATTCAGTGATAGAAAACCTGAAAAAAGGGTGTTTTATGTGAGTTAAACAGTGGAGCTCCAGCACACACTAATTTCACTTTGGGGCTGACTTTTCGGCTGTTGAAAACAGTGGGATGTGTTAAATGCGACAAAATGTGTCCCCTTGAGTCCCAGAATAAAAAAAAAAAAATTAAAAAAATGAATATTGAGGCGCAGTGGCTAAAGCAGCATCATACTCTCTAAGACTTGTTTTATCATTACAAACCTGTGGTCTCAAATCTAGGGATGTCTTTAGTTGCCAGATTTCTTAATAATCATGAAATATACTGTACTGAGGCATGTGAAAATTTTATTATTCACTATGCATATTATCAGTACTGACAGAACAAAGAAAAAACCCCAGCTTTTTCTCCCTAGTTAGATTTCACCTATTTGTGTTTGTATAAACACAAAATATTCTTGCACAAAGATTATTAATTTTGCTTCAGCATGAACTAGAGAGCGGAAATCAGAAAGCAAAGCCTAGGATTAAATTGCATTAAACAGAAGATGCTTTTACAAGTAGAAAACCCCAAATATGTTTCAGTGAGTTTGTGCAGGTCTTAATTTTCGGTATGTTGTGTTTGGGGTTTGTCACTAGGTCTTGGAATAGGGGGATGATTGCTTTGAAACCCCTGGAGAGAACCAGATGACAGAGTTTCAGAAAAGCTAAGAACCTTTCTAAACAAATACACTCCCTGCAGAGAGAATCAGAGCTGTTGATCTTCTCAGCAAAAACACTACCTAAATGTAGCCACAGTTAATTATATCCTGTTGACAAGAGGCACCTAAAACACTATGCATTTTATCATTATGCAGTAGCATACAAATGACAAGTTTTGACAAGTATCTATTTGGTGTTTTCAGAATTTGCATTGAATATGACAAGTGTACTTTAACTATTATGCCTCAGTGCTATTTAGTCAATCATCCTTTACTTTTGAAGTTAACTAGATCAGATAAACATGCCCAGATCTGCAGCTTGTGTGGTATCAATAAAGGTTTCAGGTCTTAAGCAGAACACTAACACAGTGGTTGTGCCCGAAGCTACCAGACACTTGATTAATACTTTTACAATCCACAAGAATAATAGAAATGGAAGACTTTTGTTTCATGGTATAAATTCATTCATTGCAGGAGAACTATATCATTGCCCTTCCACTTGGCTATTGTAGCTCTCTCCATTAGTTCTGAATGCTGTTGGTTCCCATTTGAAGCGTTTATGGTCTTAGGTGCTATTAGAGTCTGCTATGAATCTTAAAACATACATTTTTATCATTGTACAAATATGATTTCTAGCTCAGTGACCTGCTTTCCAAGGAAAAAAAAAAGGACTTCAAACCCAAACCCTACTTTCCTGAACCAAGATCTATTTTAATAGCACTGAAAATATGGGTCTGTGGATTGAAATACCAAAAAGCAGCATATTTAACTACTCAGAGTCAAACAAGAATAGGAAAGGTAAGTCCAGGTAATTTAAATTTTCGGCCTGAAGAATAAAGAGGCATTCTTCCAGAAGAGGAACAGAGCAGGTTAACAATGGAAACAAGCACATGGATTCAAGAAAACTTCACGGACAAGGTAAAGTTAGCGTTCAGAACACGGTGGCCAACCCAGCACATTATTTTCATGTTCCTTCTGGATGTGGAAGTTAAAATCTGAAATATACAGAGAAACTGTCCTTAAGAATTCAGAATTATTTCAGAAACAGAAGACAGTGAGAATATATCTAAGCTTTGTCAGCCAGTTCTAAGCAACTGGGGGTTTTCCTACCATTTTTTTTTAATTGTTTATTAAAAATGCCATTGTCAGAAGGGTTCTCAAGATTTTCTGTCAACATTACCTTTCATGCAGGCTCTTTTTTTTTTCCCCCTCTGTATTCTGATGAGAGCAGAAACTGATATTGATGACATAGATGACTAAAGGAATAATATTCATGATCAAAGGACCATTTTGAGACTAGAAAATTCAGGCTCACCTTTCCTTTTAAGAAAGATACTCAGGGGAAATGATAGAGATGAAAGAAATCTTGCAGTATTGCACTTTACTGTATTGCGTATAAGAAAAACAAAATAAAGCAAACACTCAAAGTTGAGGAATGTAACATACTTTGGTAATTGTTTGCACACTTTCTTTAAAGAATGATGTTCAACCCCTTATGGGGGCTTGAATTTTCTTAAGTAGTAGTGCTGGTATCACAGTGAGATGGGAAAGGACCAAAGGATAGCCAGATAAGCTTTTTGACTTGCATTTCACGAATATATTTTTGTTTCACAGTTTCGTATACCTCTTACACTGTCATGTCTTTTAACGCAAGATCTTCTACTGTGTTTCCTCTTTCAACCAGCAGCCCCTCTGAAGCACTAAAGTCCTCTCACTTCCTAAGGAACATCGGAATGGATAGATTAAGCTGAATTACTATGAAATTGGTGATTTTTAACACTTTGAAATTATTATAAAGATAAAAGCAAAACCAAAAACCAAACTTGAAAATAATTGTATGGACAAGTGCATATAAAAAATAAACAAACCAAATGGATCCAGCATGATAAAAGTCACCTAGAAACAACTTAAGCGTAAGCACAGAAGTCAGAGGAGGAGATCTCCCTCTTTCCTGTTTTTGCTAGCCTGAGCAATTCTCTCTGGAAGGTAAACATGCCGTACACTTATATATCAGCAACTTATGCTATGTGTAAAAACCAGTACTTATCAGAGTTTACACTCTCCACTAACACAGCTTAAATGAGAAAGGCTGTCCTCCACTGTCAAGCATTGCCCTCAAGATTCCAACCTTACTTGCTATAAAGCAGCAGATGATTCTCCTTTATGTCCTTCTAAAAAAATAATCTTAAATGAAAGGTCAATAAGATGGATATCTGTCAACTTATAATTAGCACAGACAAGTCTACACTTCCAAAAATAAAATCAGCTTCCCCAAGCATTAGCATTCAATTTGTTCATATTTTATCACAGAAATATATTTAATATGTCAATCTGTTAAAACTAAACTTACCCCTTTTTAGCAGAACGTGGTTTTAGTTCTGGCCAGGACTTAAACTATTGTCAAAAATAATCTTGTTCCAGTATTTCTGATGAGGATCAAAACAAAAAATGCTAAAAATTTTGTTTATTGCAGGTTCTCCAGTAAGAGCTGTTGAATCAAGGTTCAGATAAGTTCCAGAAAATCATATATATTTCAATAACAGAACAGAAACACTAAGGCATTTATCGTTCTTCAATCACATCAATCTCAGGTGAAAGAAATGCATCTAATCTTTTAAAGAGGATATTTTAAGGATCTGTTTTCTTGTATTACAGAAGAGTAAGTTTGGGGGGGTTTCTGACTTTTTTCTGCTGTTTCTGGTAAAGATACAATTGAAACGTTGTTCACTTCAGTGTGTCAGAAACTAGCGCCTCCAAGCGCCTGTGGGCAGTTCTTCTGCAGTGGCAATTGTGTTGCTCATACAGCAGCGGAATCTGACAGAGAGGTCTTGCACTCCGATACTGGGTTTGGCTGTTTCTCTATGCACTTCTCTTTCTTTCTTTTTAATAATACAGTTGTGGTTTAGAAAGCTATAAGCAAACAAGTCAAAATGACACACCAAAGATCTCTCTGGTACCCATGCTGCAGCAGTGATAGGCATGTTACCATACAGTGGTGGTTTGCAAAGTATTTCCATTCTTGCTCCATACAGCAGGATCCAACAGAAACAGAATAAGCAGCAGATTTTAAAGTCAATATTTTAAAACCCTTACCTTGTTTTCGCTTGCCCAGTATCTGTTTCCAAGGAAACAGAAGGAGAAGCCGGAACCAGTAGTGAAGCAGCAATAAAAGCAAACTCACCAGCTTTCAGTTGCTGGCTTCTTTCCTGTTTTTCCAGCTCCTGAACCCACATTTAACAAGGCCCCTGATACTTTAGAATAACACAAAAAAAATGAATATAGTTTCATTCAACACCTATTTGCATATAAACAAAAGGGATTTGGCAACACAGTTGGTTTTCAAGATGGAGGTTTTTAAGTGCCCATGGACTGGGGAATGCAGTTTGAAATAGGAGAACATATGGACCCAGGAGATAATATTTTGGAGTGTAAGTCAGAACAAATTATATTAAAACAGTATTAAAGACTCTTCCATGAAATACAAAACAGAGAAATAGGAAGAGAATTGCAGACTTAATTATTTATTACTTTTCAAGCGTTGTTTACCCTCCAGATGTGTCCAGGCTAACCAGCAGGATGCTGTTTCATTTCCTCACCTTTGGTGTACACACTGTCGAATATGAAATGCAGGAATTTATGGAAACTTCACCAGTTCAGAGTCTGCTGAATTTTCAAAGGAAAGACAAGCTTAGCAGTTCAAGACTGAACTGCTTAGTGTGCACAGGACAAGATCAACAGTTACTCCTACAACACCACTGCTTTCAGAACATGCACTGAATATCAGAAGAGCTGTTTAGACACTTTATGGAACAAGTATTTTTTATTTCAGAAAATATCGAATTTTTTTTAAAGGATAATTAGTTTTATACAGAATAGCTATTTGTTATTCTTCTCACTATTTTTGGCTAAGGAAATTTATCTTGCCTTATATGTTACACTGCACTGTACAAAGTTAAAAAAAAAAAAGAAAAAACAAAGTAGGCAAGAATGAAAATAATTCTAGTTTGGAGGGTTTCGTGGTAGTCAATGTAGATACCTATGACACCTACATATGTATATGGATACCAATGAATATAGAAACAGGAGTTTTACACTTCAAATAAACACACAAATGTCTATTCGCTCCCAACCTGGACTTCAAATTTTGATCTTCAGTGATTACTACTGAGTCAGATTTGCTCCTGGCTTCTGAAAGCTGAATTCTGCTTGACATAAGACAGTTACAAAGATGGAAGTACTCTTACACTCACACACAAAATGGAATGCAAGACAACAATGTGGTCTCAACTGCAGTATACCAATGTCAAAGTTAGATAGATACATAGATACATGGATAGAGAGATAGATATCCAAGCAGCAAAAATGCTTAAAAATGTTATCTGAAACCCCACATAGGAACATTGTATCCATCATAATCAGACCTCTTCTGCAGCATGAAAATACCTGGAGCTCCATGAATATTCCAGTCTTGTTAGCTCAGAACTGTTGCCTTCCCAAGTACCCATTCTAGGGCAGTATTGATTTGCAGGTAGATAATAAGCCTAATTCACACAACTGCGTTTCTAATTAAGTATCACATCCTCTGTTATTTCCATTTATGATTATGGGAATCAGCTGTGCTTCTGCCACCTACGTTGTGCTTTCAGAACTTCAAAATACTCAACAAACATTTCTTTTAGACTCTTGTTTGGATTCACCAGCCCAGTCATAGGGGCTGGTTTTTGATGGATTCTGAAACATTTCAGCAATTTGTCCAGATGAAAGACTTTTTCAGATTTAGTTTTATTATGTACCATATAGCTTCATGTCAAGTCCAAAAAGCATCAACTTGTCCCTGTAAGCAGTTCATAGAAGCAGTAACAAGGACACTGGGGAAAGCACGTGGATAAGCTTCCGCGTCCAGCTCCTAAGCCGTAAGATTCCTATGGAGGGGGGTAAAACTGCATCTTAAAAAGGTGGTAATTAATGCTTATGTGGTTAGAGATACGGGCAATATTTTTTTTTTTTTTTTTACTTTCATCCAACTGATTTGCATCTTCCTTGACAATGTTTAAGGAATTTTTATTTTACATAAACTGGAAGCCTAAAAACATCTATAAATTCACTAATATTTATCAGATTGTGTTAACTTAGGGAAGTGTATTGGATTTAAGTTACCAGGTGCTGGTAGTGGGAGCCTACAGACCGGTCTCTCTGAGCAAAGGCCAGGACTGCCCCATGCTGGACATAGATGCTTCCAGATGGCTTGCAAAGTACAGCTGAGCACTTCAGCCAAACTGGTGGCACCTCCGGGAAAATACATTTCAACAATGTCACCAGAAAGAACAAAGAGAGTGAGAAACAACAGAGGAAACACTAAAGACATAGTAGGAGAAGGTACTTCAGGCACTGGAGAGGCCTACAGTGGAGCAGCTTGTCCCCCTGCAGCTCATGGGGGACCATGACAAACCAGATACCTACACTGCAGTCCACAGAGAATATCACAGCAGAGGAGGTGGGTGGATATTCTTGAAGGAACTGTGGCCCATGGAAAACCAATGTCAGAGAAGTGGAAAGGTGTGAGATAATGTGCTGGTTTTGCCTGGGGTAGAGTTAATTTTATTCACAGTAGATAGTACAGAGCTGGGTTTGGAATTTGCCCTGAAAACAGTGTTGATAATATTGAAATATTTTTGTTATTGCTGAGCCATTTTTTCACAGCATCCGGGTCTTTTCAGTCTCTCACCCCACCCCACCAGCAAGGAGACTGAGAGTGCACAAGGAGTTGAGAGATGACACAGCTGGGATAGCTGACCCCAACTGACCCCTGGGATACCCTGCACCATATCCCATTATTCTCAGCATTTAAAGCTGGGGCAAGAAGGAAAAGAAAGAGGGTAGATGTTCAGAGTGATGGTGTTTTTCCTCCCAAGTCACTCTCACACATGATGGAGCCAGGCTTTACTGAAGATGGTTAAAAGCCTGCCTGGTGATGTGAAGTGGGAAATTAATTTCTTGTTTTGCTTAGCTTACATGCACAGTTTTTGCTTTACCTATTGAATTGTCTTTATTTCAACCCACAAGTTTTCTCACTTTTATGCTCCTGATTCTCTCTCCCATCATCCCAGCTGGAAGACTGAGCAAGTGGCTCTGTGTGTATTAGTTGTTGTCTGGGTTTAAACCACGACATCTAAAAAGAAACAAAGTACTGTAGGCTGACTGTAGCTCCCCAGGCCCCCCTGCACCTCTGGGTGGAGGCAGAGTCATGTGGAATAAAGAAGTGAAGTTGATCCTGGAAGAGGTGGGAGGATTTTTGGAAAGTGGTTATTTTAATGTTCATCTTTGTTTCTCAAGACCCAAATCTATTTTAGTCAAAATTAAATTAAATCATTTTTCTTCAAGTCAAATATGTTTTGGCTTCAATACTAATTTGTAAGCTGTCTTCTTATCTTTATCTCAATGTATGAGTTTTCACATCTTACTTTCTCCCCTTCTACCACCAAGGAGAGAGAGCGAGCAAGCATCTGGGTGGGTGTTTGACTGTTGGCCAAAGCTAACCCATCACAGGGGAAGAAAACTCAGCAGTGATACTAGCAAAAAAAGGAAGATAATATTTGAAAAATATCGATTTTATAATGGTAGTTTAGACTCGACCCACAAAAATATTAACTCAAAATGTCAATCAATCTACTTTCACTGACTTCAGTAGAACCACACAACTTTAGTACACTCGCACAAGGAACTTTTACAAAATTCTGAAGAATTGTACCTCAAAAGTGGAAAACAGAACAGAGAAAGAAAATATTGGACAATCAGGGTTTCAACAGTCCACACAGAGTAAGCTAGCATAGGTTAGCATCACAGTGCTCATTTCTGATTCCAGCGGAAAGTTAGCCTCAGCATGATGTCGGTATCATTGACTAGAAAAACTGTGAAGACAGTAAATAAATCTCTGCTGAAATTTCTGCTTCTTTTATTAAATTGCAGTTCGTACATAATCTACATAATTTGCAGTCCAATCAACGTTGCATATCTAGTTTTGTGACTACATTTGCACTTGTGTTGTATGTATAAATATGTATATATATGTATATATATGTATATGTACATCGATGTATATATGTGTGTATATATATACATACAAACATATACAAAATAGAAGTTCTTTTCTGTGCTCTAAATGTTTATTATTGCTAAATATCAATGTGAATTAAAATTAGTTAGGTTGAGTTCAGTGTAACTTAGTTACAATTACTTTTAGAACTAAACTATGTTTAGGAAATACTTTATATGATAGTTTAAACTCAAAAATATCTCTGATTAAATTATCTAAAATTTATTATTCCTGTGTCTTAACTTATTGATACCCTGTCCTTCAAATGAAAGCAAGTGTGTGAAAACTCCAGTGTTTATACATTTTAAGCAAAGCTGGTTTGTCACAATTTCCTGCCCTTTTTTTTCCTCCTCAGTAAATCAATTTCATTTCTATGTATTTCCATAGAATAAGTATATTCTGTGAAAGGTAAGAGACCTTTGGGCATCCCCAAAGCTAAATGCATTGCAAAGCATCAAAGTCCTCAGTGTGATGACTGAAAGAGAACAATGAACTGTCTCAAACACTGTCAAAGAAGCACGTACCCATCAAAGGAACTTAAGATAAGCAGAGATGGCAAACAGGAAGGCGTTAATTCCAGACCTAAACGGAGGTGAAGGTTCGGAATTGGCACACTGGCTAAGATTCCACTGTGCAGACTGGGAAAAGCGCAGACACAACAACAGGAAGATTCCAGGCCTGGTGAGGCAGATCTGGGTGACCTATCTGGACAAAAATCCCCACCACAGCAAATTTTGACAAAGGAAGCAGCTGCCTACACACATGCCATTCCAAGTTACGGGAATGGCACCTACGCCTCATGGATATGCAGGACTTGGACTGTATAAAAGTGGTTCTTCCTGAAGAACATTTGGGAGCCCCCACCACTGAACAGATCAGGGTGAAGGACTAGCAGGATGCTGCAAGAATCCATGAAGTGGTGATACCTTTTGCTTAACATCTGTTTTCCTCTCTTTAACTCTCTTTTTCTCTTCCTTCCTCCTCCTCCACCTTTCTATTATCCTCTCTCTCTCTCTCTTTCTCTCTCTCACCCCCTTACATTTACTCTTGAATAAAATCTGTACTATTGACTTTAGCATATGGTCTCGTTTGTACCTTAATTTGGGTAGAGGCATCTCTTAATAAGCAGATCCTAACACGCAGATCTAAAAATGCCTTGCTAAAAATCAGGGCTTATTTGTTTTTCCTCTTACCAGAGCATATACTCCAAAACTTTATTGACTGGAATAAATTGACATTGCAGTCGTGTGCCACTTTGGCTTGGTACTGCTTTCTCTGAAGGAAATCAGCCATTCTGCAGTAACCAAAGATTTAGAACTGTAGTTAACAATACCGAGTATTTCAAATTGTTGAAGACCCTCTTAGCATAGGAGCTTACTGTCACACATTCCATAAGCTGCTCCTTTACTCATAAAAAGTCATTAAAAAGCGGATATGATTTCAAAGCCACTAAAAGAAGCCATCTAAATGTCTTCATACAGAGATTGATCAAGTTACAAGAAAATATTCTAGACAGACAATATGAATAGGACAGGAAAGACTGAAGTCTGTTGTAGCTGTGGTAGCAGCTACAGCAGTATCAAGCGATGAGCAAGCCTTTGTGATATAAGTAGAAATTACCTAAGTAACAGTGAACCACGGTTTAGTAGTACCAGCTTAAACACAAAATTTTTTAGTTGTTTTAATCGTTGGAAATTTATAGTTTGGAAGTTGTCCTAAGGACTATTAGATATTTTGCAAGAAGTTCTTTATCACATTTCTCACTTCATCTTACAGTACTTCAGTTTTCTAGAGGATGTTCACCTCAAACAAATTAGGCTGAAAATTATCACACTTGAAATTTAATGTTAGAAATCATTTTCCTCCTTTTGCAAACTACAAAGTACTTTATTTACATTGCTCAGACTTTAGTATTCCAATGGGAAAATGTATTCTCCCAATTGTCCCAGGGTTTTTGAATCATGCAAACTGTAAACAGTCAGGACTTGGGGAAATAGGAGAACTTAGTGACCCACAGAGTGATAATTATCCCCTTGATTCTTCAGAGGAAGCATCACCTGAGCATGGAAAATATTCCACGTTTGCAGAGAAAAAGTTTTCCACTCATAAACACCGTTGCCATTTGGGATGTTAGAGATTACCTTAGACATCCATGTTGAGCTCTCACCAAACACATGTGAACACCAGCTTTAAGTAAGCCTAGATATCTACTGAGGAGCAACCGAACTGAGGACATTTGAAAACTGCAAGCTAGAACTCTAAAATCGTGTTTGGTGTTCCTTGGTGTTCCTTAGCATTTGAGCAATGTCCTGGTTATGAGGTTCACAAGGACAACTTGCCAAAAAAATTAAGGAATTCCTTGACTCTGTATCTTCCTCAGAAAGAAGGAGCTTTATATTCTGTCTTCTGTCACTGCTTTACAGGTTAAATCAATTCCAGATTCAGCTGTTTACAATAGAAAACTGGGATTCAGCTCAATAATAAAGACACATGTGTGGATATCTACAGGTAAGATGGTGCCTAAGCTTATATTAATATCAGCTTGGAGCAGCTGGAGAAGTTAGCAGAGCTAGTCAAAAACTAAAAAAACTCAAGAGCGTCTCAGCTGAAAAGGTCTCTGAACTCCTTGGGCTCAGAACCTGGATTGCTACCTCTTTGGTCTGGAAATGTAGAGTACTATCTTGTGTGGACATACCTGGGAACGTCTTTGTCAGGGCACTGTGTGGGCCTTCTGCCCTCAAGGGCAGTCACTAAGGGCAGTTGTGGCAGGTCCTCTCTCCAGGGCACTTATCCCTCAGCATCTAGCAAGGGAACAGGGATGGAACTGGGCTGGGGGCATTGACAAGGGCTAGTCTGGAGGACAGTGATTTCTTGGCAAGACTTGCAGGGCAGTGCCAAGGTTCAGACAAGAACCATGTCAGTGGACTGGAACCAGGGTCCACAGGACCTATGACCAGGGCTAGGTATGTAGTGATAACAGAGCTCACACGGGGATTAAGCATAACACACTCAAAAGCCTGACCAAATCCAAAGGATTTGGGAGTTCTTCAAGGGGAGCATCCACTGACGTCTTCCATCTCTTTCTTCAAACTGACTTTTATCAACTGTCTGTATTTGGGATTAAATTATGTCCCAGACAACTGGGCTACATTCTCGCTCATTCCTGTTGTTCAGCTAACATGCAGATAGGAATGTAAAAGTCATAGGAGCAAGGGAGTGCAGGCTTACAAAATTCTACATCTTGCCTAAGGATGGAATTATGTTATTCTGATTTAAATAAATTTTATGTACTTTACATTAAAAAATGCTAAGCTTCCATCTACAATAGATGGAAACATCTAATTTTCTCACCAATCCAGACAGAAAGTACAGAGACAAAATACAGGCTCAGACAAACATGCATATATAACGTTTTTGGTTGCCTAGGATGTGGGCTTCTTCCAATTTACCACAGAGAAGATTAGGCATTTATCTGAGTTGAGACAGATTTTGTTGCTGGGACAGATTATTATATTTTAAATGATGTTACACCTTTATCTGTACTGTACCAGAACTACATACTCAAAGCAAAAAGGAAAAAACAAGTAGTATATGTTCATGTTTACCTGTAAGGATTTGCCTGAAAATCTTTAAAATAGCAAGCAATGAGAGATAACAAGAATTGCTTTGTATTTTGACTGAACTGTATCTCCCCTTCATTCTTCTACATCTTCGTGAACAGTCTTCCTTTGATTTGGGAGTAATGCAATGTGACAAGATAGCCACCAGCCATGCCAAGCAAAGCTAGCAGCTTTAAATGATAAAGTATTTTGCAAAACATGTTTAAAAATGCATGCAAAGGTTCAGACAAAATGTGCCACGTTCTACTGCTTGCAATCGAACTGCAGTGAGCAGAGCTGGCCTTATATTCCCATATGACACAAAGCCATATTCCTTGTTACACTACTCCATACATCTATGTATAAAACATGAATGTCTCATTCCCCAGCCATCAGTACATATAAGATTGCCATTTCAAGACTTTATCTTTAAGATCTTCATAATTTACGAACTTTTTTTTTTTTAAACTCAGCAATTGGTGTGGATGCCATATGGTGCTGTGGTCACAGACGGCCTTGACAGCAGCAGGTGCATGGAACAACAATTGAAGACAGCATGGCAGGTGCCCAGAATAGACGCCTTTCTTCTCAATATATCAAGCTCAGTGAGTCCTTTTGTTGTTGAGAGACAAAGATTAAGGTTCTCCTAATAGTTTCGTATATTCCTCAAGTACTGTGACTGTCAGTAGAGGTGAATAGTGTCACTACATTACAACACTGAAGTTCTCTATTCTGAGTCAATCTAAGAACACTACGTGATCAGTACATCACAAAAGTGTTTAATAACCACCTTTTCCATTAGTTCTACCTAATAGAATTTGTGTTTACTTAAGGATTTAACTCTGAAGGCTATGAAGTAGTCTTAAATTTATATATATATTATATTCAGTATCTGCTCAGAATTAAACTTACCTGCATATGCCCGTAAGACCAAAAGTCCTCTAGCTTCACTACTGCTGACAGCAAGGTAATAAAATGCTGTTGATATTGCTCTAAGTAAAGAAGTGGCTTAAAGAAAAAACAACAAAAAACCCAAAACAGTTCAAAATTTGGGGTTGCTCTATTTTTTCTTGATTGAAAACTCACTAACATTAGGTACTAAAATTCTGTTCTTCCTTGAAATAAGCCTCTTCTAATGAAAATATTTCAAAGTTTGTTATTAAGTTGACAAGCAAGCAAACACACACAAACTAGAGTGATGTGGCTGATCAGACTGTAAGTCATTTCTTTGTCAAACTATAACAGTTTAATGCAACTAGTAATTAAGTTCTGATACACATATGAGGAAAAAATTACACATTAAAGAAAAGATTATTTTTTTTTTTTTGCAAAATAAACAGTTATCCCCAAATATTTTTGTGGTGGGATAGACAGCATTTTTTCACTACTTTGTGAGAGGGTTTATTTTTTCTTCAGACACTTAAAACTTCATTAGGAAAAATCTTGTGCAACCAAATCAGTCACACTCTGACATCAGCATGATGGCAAATGCCTTTCTTCCCTGACATACCGTCACATTGCTCACAGCAATGAATTTAGTCAACTCTCAGCCAACTAAAATTAAGTGGGCTTGAGGATCAGAGGAAGGAAAAAATAAGTTTAAAAATACCCTAATAGTTGAAAATCAAAGACTTTAACTAGTTTCTTTTTTGCTTTTCAGTCTTTCTTGACTGATAAACTTACAGGAAAACAGAAGTGTTTGTTACCACTGACAGTTCTTTCTGTAAAATTCCTCTTTCTGTGATATTAAATCAACATCCAAGGAAAATGAAATTACGAGAAATTTCAGAAAGAAAGATATAGCTTCACAAACCTATGTCTGTGCAGATGCAGTATTTGTGGAGATTCTCCAAATCAGTGCCCATGTAAAAAGTATCGGTAAAAAAGATTAAAAAAAAAAAAGGAACCAGGCCACCAAGTTTGTTGTGTATTCTTTTAGTTGCTTTGAAATACACAGCCTGTGAGCATGTAAAAAACTGTATTTTCTTGATAACTTATATTTTTATAGTCTTATTAAGTATTACCATATGATTATTACTGGTGTTAGAAAAACAGGTATTTTTGTCTGTGAATGTGTCTGTCTTGGGGAGATTACCTATAGACCTCCGTTCATGCAAATCTGAGAAGCATGGCTGATGATTTAAGGATTAGGTAACCAGGCGGCCCCCTTATTGAGCTCAGAGATGAAGAAGAGGTATGTGTCTTCAGGCAAGAAGAATCAGTGGGAAAATCTAAATGCAAAAGGAATTTCATGTTATTTCCCCTACTTCAAGCATTAAACAACATAGACAATGCACAAATGTGTCTAAATAAAAATTATATTCCTTTTTCTGTGCAAGCTCATTATTAATTACCTTACTTTCTCAACAGCTCCCTGTAAAGAGATGTATTATACACATGTTGAAAGATTAACATTGCATAGCTGTAGGTACCGCAGAATGCGTCCCTTCAGACATTTTACTAAGAAAATAGCAGTGTTTTCATGTAAAATTAGTCTTAATTTTTAGACATTTAGTGAATAACTGGTTTTTTGCACACATCTACATTGTGTAAGAATCTGAATTTGATTACTGTATTCCTGCATCCTCACAGATGAAGTCATACAGCATTATGTGAATGACAATCTAAGCTACAAATGAAAATCCACGTGTGCTGAAGCTCATCTGATTCAGAAAATGTCAGAAAAAGCTGAGTTGTCAAGAAGAGAGACTAAAACCTCAAATTTATAATACGGATTTCAGCAGGAAAAAAAAAAAGAAGGAAGATAAATTCAACCTTAATGGATTGTTAAGAAGCATCGACCTGAATATAGGTAGAAACACTCAATAATTCTGAGAGCAGGAGGCTTGAAAAAACAAGTGTTCATGATTTCTGCTGAAAACGGTACATTGAGAATGTGCTATCCCCATTATTTGAAAATTTGAATCAAACATAACTAGTGCATTTTTATTTAATCCTCAATCCAAAGTATTGAGACGGAGTGTGATGTAGACAGATCTGTTACTTAAACTTTGTATGAATGTACTCTAACCTGAAAGTGGAAATGATTGACTAATCTGTCAAGAAAATCTATTTAAAACCCAACTGTGACATTTAGCTGCTCTTTCAGTGGTAAGTGGAAACACGCTCTTGTTGATGTAAGACCATAGCACTACTGCACACCTATAAATTCTACATAATTGGGGCCATAGTCCGTACGCGGATTGTGCTGAATTGCTGTATCACTCTTTAGAAGTAACAATTAGTTGGGTCTTGAAAGGTCAAAAAAAATTAATATGAAATTCCAAATTCTGTTCAGAAGAAATACAGGACACACACATAACTCTGAAAGTTTCTGGTTAAATTTTGTCTTTCAGTCTAATTGTTTTTCAAGGGAATCTTGGAATGTTGGAAAGTTCCAGTCAGAAAGGGATGTAATTATTTAGTACTACATTTAGATACTGAAAGACTCTCCCACTTGAGTAAGAAACCAGTTGAGTGTGGAAAGTATTGTTTGGGAAAAGAAACATTAATTATTTTAAAAAGCCGAAAATATATCAGAGAACATGCAATGTAATTCCTTATATGTAAAGCTGAAGCTGCATGCAGTAAATTTGATTATGAGTCTAAGTCCGCAATGTTTTTTTCTGGAAAACATCACTACCTTTGGGTGCAGAATAGCAACAGAGATGGGACACAGTGGCTAGGACATGGAAAAAGCTTAGGGGGAGACTGAAAGTCTTACTCTGTATATAAGGTCCAAACCAACAACTTAGAATTAAATCCTTAAGAATGCTTGGTTACTACAACACGCAGATTTGACTCTTTAACAGCCAGTGCAGAGGTAACAAACCAATAATCCAGAGATTGTCTGCAGCCTGATGAAATAATAATAATTTTCTCCCAGAGAATTTCTTTCCTTGGGAGAAGTAAATGTTTGTATAATCAAATATCATATCTCTAGTTCCCTGGCACACGGTCTCACCTGAAAAGTAAAAGAGAGAATATCCCAATAAAACAACAGCCAGCAGCAATTTGCACTGTTCTAGAACAGAACCTGTCTGTTTCTGAGAAGTGGCTCGGAAGACAGTGCCTGGGCTGGTCAATCTGTCTGTTAGTAACAGTGACAATCAGGTTTCCAGAGTGGTTTTCTGAACATTAGCAGTGATGTTCCTGCATCTATCTAGAGTGGCAGTACCTTTGACATATTTTACATTTTGGTCTCTCTTTGATCTATCTCTATATTTTGATATGTGACCTTTTTTTTGCTCAACAAGTTTTAGCAATTGAAAAATAACGAAATGCTGAGATTTAATAAGAAATAGCAAGAAGTTTAAATGCAGCAAAGGAAGGGTTATGGATTATAGTGTCTATTCCTTTTAGAAATAAAAAAATCTCAATTATTTCCTAAGAGCAAGATTCAAAATACACGGCCTGTCATTTAAATATAGACACAAATTGGTAGCTAAAGGCATAATAGTTACCCCTGAAAAGAAGCACTAATATATATAGGTGAGAGTATTTTCAGTAGTCACTGAAGAAGCTATAGATCATGCATTTGACCAACAGTATTCTTGACTCAGCATGCAAAAAAATAGCTTATGAAAAAAACAGTCTGTTCTAAATTCTAACATGCACTAACTTCATGTTTCGACTTGTAAGAAAATGACAAAACTTTAGGTTCCATACCAACGAGTTGCTGAACTTAGATGCACCAAAAAACTACATTAGAAAAATTTAGACTTTTTGGCACAAAAACTACATACATGTGGATAACCTCACCAACCTACTTTATCTCCAGAGAAGATTTTAGGACAAAACACTTCATGACTAAAAACAACAGAAGGAGTTGAAAAAAACACAATTAAACCTGCAGTATTTTACTTTGATACTGCTTGTGTTTGCAAAGCGAAGGAGACTGGGGCTCAGCCTCGGGCACCAGCAATTAGCCCTAATGTCTATTTGTCAGAAAGTTTCTTGCCATCTGGCTCTGTTCAAAAGCTCTCTCCCTCACAATGCAGGGTGAGGGCAGAGTGAGGGACAGCACACACCAGAGGCTACTCACCCTGTATAGATAAGGCCTCCCTGTTCTGTGACAGGATATTAACCCAAAGGATGTTCAGGTTGCCCTTTTGCCCATCAAAGCAAGGGTCCTTCATTTTGAAGAATGGCATAACCTGAACAACCACTCCTAGTCCAGCACTGTAAACATCTTTCTTTTTGGTTGTGAGTGTTTTCTGGAAGGAGTTTACAAAACAAAAGAAGATAACCAACAAAACACAACCCTAAAATCACCAAAATAAAGAGTTGTGTGGCACATCTAACTTCAAACTAATCTATTGAAGGGATTTGACTTCGGTTTCAGCCAGTGAATAGTTTTCACTTCAGAATACAGGGCAGGATTCAATTACCTTACACATAGGCATTCACTTTCATTTCAGAAGAAATGGGTCTCCCACAGGTGCTGAATCTTTTATTCATATTCCGTGTGAGCACTTTGGATATTTAAGATCTCCCAAGTGGCTCTGAAGCCTATGTGGAGGCAATCAAATGTAGCCTGCTTGCCCAGCTAGTTATGCAGCAGCATTTCTCAAAATAATGTGTTGCACACAATCAATCTTTACTTGTCTTCTCTCTACGTCTGGTGCAATACAAGGTATTATGCCTCCTTTCTAGCTTAAATATTGTCTCATATATGCTGTGCTGTTAGGTCATATTTTAAGGTTACAAGAATAGTTCCGATCCTGAACTGCCTCGCCCACAGGCCTCAGAGATAACCACTTATAAATTATTCAATAGCATTGATTGCTCACTTTTATCTGACATCTGAAAGTATATGACGAAATGAAGGATTAAACTTCTGCACTGCCATTCTTTCCCATTGTTTACAACATTTCACCTTATTTTGCCTTGCTAGATAAGATTTTCACCTCTTTAGTACCTGTCTCCCCTTCTATCCCTTTGAATATGAGTAGGAAGAGATGAGTCACTCACATTTTCTCTTCCAATGGCCACTGATTTTCTCCTTAGGTTCCTAGGATCATCTCCTAGACCCCACACTGCTCCACAGCTGACTCTTAGAGGTTCTGACTGCAATCTGACCTCAGCAGTACCTACGCTCAGGGATGCAGTACAGACTGGAAGAAAATACACTTTTCTTGGACATGCTGCTTCCATACCAGGAACAACAGGGAGGTGACAACCTCTGTATGAAGACATTTCTTTGGGTGCCTCAATCACAGGAGACAAAGTGTTGCATCAAGTGGCATACACTTCATTTTCAGAGAGAATCAAGAGTAATCTTTTTCACTCTCTTCATCTGCATAATACTGTGAGCAAAGAACTGGTCCCCAGGATAATTATAAACCCAGAAGATAAGGAGCCGTTCAATGGTAGAAGTCAGTGGAGGCACTGGACAGAGCAAAACAGCCTCTCATCTTATCCCTAAACCACCTGAAATCAGGTATCCAACACAGAGCTCACCGCTGGGTATCAGTGAGCTGAGGTGAAGACACAGAATCCAGGTGAAATCAGGTGAGGCCTCTCAGCTTTGTTTTTCCACAAAAATCTCCTTCCTCATCTATGTCCCCCTGTATAAGTAGGCAACATGTGAGCACCACTGAAATCTGTCAGAAAAGAAACCATCAATTCTGTCCCATTGCATTAGTTCCCAAGCCAGGAGTGAGGGATATCAGCCTAGACACTAACACAGCTGACCTAGATAGAAGAAACAAAATATATATTTCAATGCATTTTCGCTTTCAAAGTTTCAGGTGTGAAAAATTTAAGGGAACTAATTAAAATTACATTTATGGGAACCAAGCCAGGACATGTATTCAGAACATTCAGAAGCTAAGCACAGAAGATGATTTTTCTTTAATGCTGGAAAGACTAATTCTTGTTTTTAACAGGAAATACAAGAACAAAGTGTGAATGATTATTTATGATTTTTGCAGAATTAAAGGCACTTAGAAATGTGTACTAAAACATATAAATACAAGATGTGGAAGGTTTTTGTGGCCTTTTTACAGGGAAGTATATTCCTTATGTCTGTTTATAATATTGGTAACATACTGAATTAACCAATGACTCATAATGTTTCTCTCTTACTTCTTAGACTGCTTGCATTGCTGAGAGTTGCATTCAAATGGCAAAGACAAAGGAATATATACTTCTGTTTCAATTTCCTATTTTCTTCCAGAAAGAATCAAACTCTCAATTTCATTAAGAATATAGACTTCTAAACAAAAGTCAGAAGGAGTGTCAAATGTGGAAACAATCAAGAACACACATTAACATCAAAATAAAATTTCTTATTTTTAGTTGATACTAATAAAACATTAGTCAGATATGAGCAGTTAGCAAACCAAGAAAATGAAGCTTATTGACACTGTTTTTTATTAAGAATAGATTGTGAATAATTCTTCCCACGGTTTAGAGATGAAAAGAAGAAATTTATTAGTATACTACAGCAAATGACTTCTGCCGAATGAAATTTACCTGTTGCTTTCCTTTAAAGATCTTTATTAAAATACACCAGAATTCCTGAGATATCTTTGTACTTTTCTATTTATGTTACCTTTCCCCATTTAATAATTAAAAAAATACTATTATTGTATCTTCTTTACCTGTATTAAGTATGTCATCCTACCTCCCCAATACAACCAACAAAGTCTAAGCCCCACTGAGGTGCTATCTAAACTGTTAAATTAAGGCTTAAATGGCACTGATTTCTAGCTCTTATGCAGTCCCTCTGCAGAGAGGGAGGGAAACCAAAGACAATTTTACTCTGTAAGAATAGAATTTTATCTTGCTAATTAATTATTTTGAGATTTAGAGACTTACTGCTGGCCACTGATCATCCAGCTGTGCAGTTTGCTTCTATGCATTTGTTCTCTGAACTGATGTTTGTACAAATAAAATAGTCTTAACTAATAATTTAAAATGCAGCAATGCATTTCCTACAGTATGTATATCTCATATAAATCCTGTGCAGTCTTCTGTTTTATTCCAAGTTTTATACTGGAGCTGAAAATTAAGCAGTGGTCAAGAGAATGATAAATTAGTCAGGATGTCAGTCCACAAGGCACGAACACACAAACAATCCGAGTTTAGAACCTTCTGGGGTTTTATTAAAGGGTGTGTTAACTGTAATTCAGATGCATTCCATAAAATATCAGCATTTTTTAACACTGATGTCAGTTTTTCAGCAGATAAACAGAAAAGCAAAGGTATAGAGGTATTGCTTGGCTATAAATACTTGCAAACCTCCTGTAAGTAGAGAGATTTATTTCAGTACATGGATGCACTGCTCTGGACACTGAAAAGCCATCCACTGTACTGTGGTGCACTCAAAACCAAAATGAACACAGTTGATTGTCAGCAAGGTTATCAGAGCTAAAGAAGAGGCAGCCATATTTTATTCCTCAGGGCACTAATGGGCATTCCTTTTATCTTTAAATAATTTTTTTAAAAGATCTTAAAGATCTGTGTGTGAAAGGCATTAAGAGAGATGAGACAAGGCAAGAAGAAATGTCTTAGTGGTCCATTGTGACTATACAGCCTGGAAATGGAATTATATATTTCTAAGCTTCCTTTACTTACTACACTTTTGAAGAAAAAACCTAGATATGAATTCTTTCAAAAAAGATAGGGATAAAGTATGACTTCTTCAACACATAACATCTGAATTTAATGTTTTAGTTAAGATCTGTTATTAAAGGTCCCATTGTAACTTACACTCTGCTTTGTTGCTTCTGAAACTTACTCTCCTCCTGTTGACTTTTCCCTAAGACACCTTAATTTCAGGCTGAATGCCTCTCTAAAAAGCTACCTGCAGGGCTCTTTAATTGGCCAAGTTTAAGGTGGAGAGTCAAAGTAGGAAAAGCAGAAAGTGTAACTAAGCTGTTCTTCATTCATCTCCCTCAAAAAGCTGTTGTGATGCTTTAACAAACGGCTAAATACATACATTGCACATCTCAAACAGTCATTAAAATATAAATGTCATTTTTTACATCTCATGAGTCAGAGGAAACTTGGGAATCTCGAGCACGCTTGGGTGGCTGGACTTTCTAATATATCTCTCTCTTTCTGGTGCTCATAAAATATAGGCAAGGCAATGGATTTTAAGGAGTCTGAAGAGAGGTCTTTCCTCTATCCTGTTTCTCCCTGTTCCGTCTGCCAACCTGGTGGTGAGCAGCGGGACTATTTGTACGATTAGCTTCTTCCCTCACTTCATTTCAGTTCAGCCTATCTTTCCAATAAACTTAAACAATAATAATAGGGGTTTGAATCTTTTCCCACAGATTCATGTTTTGTTTCATTAAGAGAACAAAAAATAATAGTGAGTTTTGAACTCTGTAAAGGCAGAAAAACAGCTTGCCTGATATTTTCCCTTGCTATATTTCCAGTGGAATTTTTCTGTTAGTTAATGAAATTTGACGATGAGAAACTCATTTCAGAATACTCAACAGCACAGCTCTGACTGAGGAAATCCAGTTTCTAAGCTACTTTCTACCTGACCTTTCCACCACTTCCAGTTTCAAGATAATGGATTTAATTCCTGGATTTTTGGCTTTAAACGAGATGAAATCTGTGATAAGTAGTTAAATCCAGATATTTGTTTTATCTTTTGCTGTGCTTATTCTGAAAACAGAAACAAAGGAAAAAATCTCTTCAGGCAACTAAATAGAAAATTTTCAGATCAGGTAGATTTTCATCAGAGTGCAAATATCATTACTCTCATAATTCTGATTCTAGAAAGAAAGTGCCTCCAACTTTTGTATCTGGTTGTAATTTAAAATTTTAATATACTGCAGCATTCACTGGAAGGGAACTGTAGATTTGTCTATCAGTATTCTTCCTTGTCAAGTAATGTGTGCTCAGTTTCTATCTGAAATTGTCTAGTTTCATATTTCAGCCATTGGAGTTTCTCACATTGAAGATTCTTCTCGTATTTTTATTCTCTTCTCTGAAACAGTTATAATTATGACCATGACAACACATAACCTCTGTCTGCTGCCTTTTGTCAGTTCTCAAAAAGAATATCAACTTGTTTAGCTCTATCACTAAACCTAACAGATACAAATGATGTAGAGCATAACAAACAGTATTTGCAGTATATCCATACTGACAAACAAGCACATGTCAGAAGAAAAATTTTTAGCATTCAGTGCTTAATTGTTCCGCTGAAAAAGGCAGAGTATAATTTCTGTTACAATGTCGTTCTATTTATTCTTGTTACTATCTTTTTCACCAAGAGCTAAAAAAGCCATTAGCATCTCTTAAGAGAAGTGATCTTTCTGACATAAATACACAGAGACCACATTTTCCTGTACAAATGCAAACTAGAATGCTACAGAAATATCACCAAAGGGAAGGTTCTTTTTGCCTTTACTGGTTTTACATGCATGTGTCAGTGACAATATATTCATTCTGTCTTTAGACTTCTATAATCTAATGACAGAATAGATGATACTAAAAGAAAATAAAAGCCTCCCTAAAAAGAAAGGGTGAAAAATATGCATGGAAAGTGGTTTTGGGAAGAGGAACCCAGGACTAAAAGATTGCCTATCTACAGTGATGGCAAAATTTGCAAGTAATCAAAGGCCTTCCTGAAATAAGCTGAATTAATGAAATCATTCCTATTGACATTCTCCTATAGATAAAAATTCATTAGAGAGAGACTACATATGAAGTTTCACATTATGTACTTTCTAGGAGAAGACATAATATTTCAAGGAAGACCTCTTTCAGTATCTTCTGTCATGACAGCTTTACTTTTTTTGGAGTACTTAATTGTCCTTAAGAGACAAACATGCTCTTTAATGTAAGGCATAGGTCATACGAGGTACAACAAATAGCCTCTTTTTTGTTCTCGAGTATCTACTCATAAAATGTGGAGAAGTTAGCAAGGCACTGTAGCATGCACCTTTGCTAGCCTCCAGAATACAGAATTAGAGATTCAATTGTTGGGATATTGACATCTGTCTTTCAGTCTCTACTTAAAGACTTCTTGCTAATCTATACAGAGTTAAAAACCTTACTTCTACACAGCCTGAAGTCAGGATATACTCTGACACTGGGAAATGCAGTATTGAGTCTCATGATGCTGAATTAGATATTGTGGTTTTTCCCCTTGTGTCTGTCCACTGCCTGAAAATTGAAAGCTTTAGCTTTATGGATCTTATTTTTCATGTCCTTTGGTTTTATTTCAAGTATTTTAGGTTCAATATTTATTGCCAGAAAGAACAGAAAGAAACACACTGGACACAAAATTCTTCCCAGACAAAAAGAAAGGGATATAAGTCATCCTACAGGAATTTTCTTCTCAGCCTTATGATTTTGTAATAAACTAAAGAATGAGTTACCATCAAGTAGAATAACTACCTGAATCCCTTCTCTGTACTACTGGTATGTTTTCTTCTGCCACTGCTCGGTTAAAAAAAAAAATAGAGAGAAAAGAGAGAGGCCAATATCTGTTTTATGCCATGCAGGTATCTCATCATAGCAGACCAATGTGCAGCTTTAGGGGCATGACCAGTTTCTGCTCTCTTTCAACTAGTTTGGCACCACACTGAGAAAACAGAGCTAGAAAATTACGCATCCAGATGCATGCTGTCATGTTCATAATACTCCTGGGTCTATATTTTGGATTGTATTTTCCACATTTTATGATGATATTCAGTACTTCCAAACATTCAGATTTGAAATATCTAATATTAAAACATTATTTTATATGGATGTTGTGATACAGTTTATGGAGTTATTAAGAGTTTATTGGCAACTGGATTTATTACAGCTCTAAGTCCTTATGTGTGGTATATTCAGACCATGCTGTCTTTCTCTTCTGTCTACCAAATCTATAAATAATGAAGGGAATGATTACGATTCAAAGCTTGACAAATGTTTTTCCAAAGGCTTGCCTTAGAATTTCAGCCAGATTGAAACAGATGAACAGAGTAGGTGGGACAAAGGGCAAAAATATTAATCACCAGCAAACAAAATAACACCACCCCAAAAAAAAAAACAACAACCCATCAATTAAAAAAAACAATAAAAAACCCCACAAAAAACCAAAAAAACACGGGGAGAGGGAATGGGGGCCTCAGTTCAGGAGTTCAGGGACGTCAGTTCATAACAAAATCTGAAAGAGCAGACACTGAAGACTAACAGCCATGCAATTTCTCTTTAGAGGTGTAAACACCCATGTGTTCAAAATCTATCAACACAGAACTATTAAGATTGTTAAAGCTGCATTTCTATGAGATTTTTTTAAACCTAATGTCCTTCTGTCCATCCTCATTTAGTTACGTTTGCAGATGAATCTCCTCATTCAATATGATTATTTTCAATTTAAAGAAATGAATTACTTTAGCAGCATGATTGAAAAATCTTTGATTCTGTTATAGGTTATTGCTGGTCAGTGTCTTGGTTCACTTGGATTTTTCTTTTCTAATTAGTAACTTTAAAAAAATGCAAATGTTTTCAGGGGGTTTTATCATGTTTAAAAATAGTACAGTGCAGACATAAAAGAACAAAGCAGCCTCACTTTCACAGACACGGTTTAGGATGTAATCAAACAGCAAGCTCTAAAGGAACACCTGCACTGAAACCTTGCCCACCTCCTCCTACTTATTCTTCTCTGGCAGCAGGCCTGATCTGGCCTGCCAGCTCCCATCCGCAAGCAAGGACAGCTGCGAGATAGAAAGAAAGCTCATCTTCATCAAAACACTCTTTGAAGCTCTTCTGAGGATAAACATTCTCCATTTATTAACAGCTTAATGCTTTGATAAAAGCTCACTTTGTTAAGTAGTTTGCCTTTCAAGAACTGCCCACGTAGATATTTGCATGAAGTTCATAAGGACTTTAGGACAACATGGGACTGCCAGAAATACTGCTGAAGGCATAGAAATAAAAACAGAGACCATATTCCTACTAGAAAAAGAAAGGAAAAAAATCAAAGGAAACTTATGTTCAGCAGACTTTACCATTTTCTGAGTTATCATAGTGCTGTATGAAAGTGCCATTATGTGCAATGCCAAAAAGCTTTCCACTTTATTTTGAGGAAATCAATGCAAAAGAAAGTTTAACAGGGTGTATACTGTTATATCTGTAAGAAAACAAAAATACAATGAAGATTTCAAACCCAGCACTACTTATCATAATGGTCACTTGCACATACTGGGATAAAAATTTATGTTGATGAAATTATTCTTATCTATCCATATGAACATGATGCTGAAAATTTCTGGTTAAATAGGTCAATCACATCTTTTAATGCTTCTTTTTTTCTACTGAGTAAAATTAGTTTGAGAGGTAATTGACAATAAAATAAAAATTTTACTCTGTTCCCCTCCCTATCTGATCCTCCCAAACATAGTCAAGTTTTGTATTTATGGAAGAACATGATCTACTTGGAAAAATTGCACCAGATTTACTTAGTTCCATAGACAATAAATATGGATAAGGTCTGAGATGTTAATGTTCCCCATAAAAGATATAGTCATTGGAGTTGTAATAAATATAAATAAGAATGAAGCTTAAGTTGAAGTGTAACAGACTAAGTATTTTTTGAGGAAATAAACCAAAAGCATTCATTTCAGAGAAAGATTTCTTTACTTTTTAATTGCAAAATATAAATAATAATGAAACATCTGATTTTCACTACTACTACTCCAAAAAAAGAAAAAAAAAGGGTTTGTTTTATCACCTAAAAGATATCCTCCCTGGGAAAATATTGTAGAGTGTCTTTTCATTCCCAGAAGGAAATATCATAGTTAATTTATAGCTTTCACTCTCAAAATAAGAAATTCTGTTCATTCAGCATTTACACAGCTTTTAGGTGTACTATAGATGGAGTCAACTCTATCACTAATTTAGCACACTACTTGTATTTTGTTAATGTTAGTTTTGGCATGAGTTCAGGGTGTTTCGTACACCTGGGAAGAAAAATAAAACCACTGAAGTAATTTATATGGTAAAAAAATCTACAATCTGGCATTTCAGTGTGAAGAAAAACCTTGATACTATATCAGTCTTAATGCATTTTTCCCTAGAAGTAGTCACCATTTCTCACTAAAAAAATACCTTTAATATTCTTTAAAATCATGTGGCCTTATTTTTGCAATGTTTTATTTGTATTACAAGAACCAATACAATTCAAAATTAACAATTCTGTTGTCAGTTGCTTTGTGGGATGAGCTGGAGTTGTGAGGGTCAACAATTACACTGTTAGCTAGAACCATGTTCAAGGAACACACACATACACAACAGCAGCAAGGGAATGTGTTCCCTCTGTGCTTCAGTAGTGAATATTTAATGGAAGACACTACACACTAAACATTTTCTTTTTAGTAGGCAACAGAGTAAGTCAAATGGAAAACACCGATGAGAAAAAAAGATCCTGAAGCATTTCAAAGATTTCCTCTGGCTTCTCAAAGCTTTCCACAGGGATCTGGACCTCTGGAGCTAGTCAGAAGGGTTGGAGTCCATTAATCTCTCCTTTTGCCAAGTATTTCACAGTGTAAATTATTTTCTATGATAGAGCAGTAAACCCTAGCAAGTTTGAGGCACTAGCAGTACCTTTTATGCAATAAAACACAAAATTATTATAAAAACTGCAATGATAATCATCTATTACACTTTCCTTTTCCTTTTTTTCTGAATGACAGAATATGATGTAAGTAAATGTTTTGCTGGTGCAGCTCAGGATTACAAGGCAATTCAAGGAAAGGAAAGGAAAGGAAAGGAGCTGACATCAAAAAAAATACACAGCAACACGTAAATTCAGAGCAGGGAAGCAAAGAATATCTCCTTCGAATGAGGGTTCATAGTGATTTTTTACACTTCATGGGGCTCATAGTTAAGATAAATGCCTAGAAAATATTTTCTAGCTTCTATCATACTTACCAAGCATATGAAGAGTAGTTTGAAGCAAGGCTTGCATATATATGTATACACATGCTGATGATCCTCTTTGAGCCTTAGTGACTTTAAAGGGACATTCTCTTTGAGTAAGGTTTCCTGCTAGTGCTTGCTGTGAAAGAATTGTGATTCTTAAGAAGCAGAAAATATACAAAAAAATAGAAAAATGACTGATGGATAACAAAAAAAAGAATTATTCATGAAGCAGCTAGAGAGAACACGCAGTACTTGATAGCATCAAATTTTCTTCTGACACATAACCTTCTGACACATAGGGTAAGAAAATCGCTTGGGTTACCAATATAACAACATAAACTAGTTTAAATGATTTCTTATTAGATTGTTCCACAGTACAAAATTTTGCAAACCAAGAAGTGTTATCAGAAAGAACTCACTTTCTCTCATTCCATTTTTTATTCCTAGAGTAGGTTTGTTTAGTTCAAATTCAACATAAAATCTGCTAATTTTGTAATTGATCAACAATTTTACTGGAAGTGTATCAAATATTTCATAAACTGACATACATTTCATAAACAGATGGACTTAGTTTCTGAAACAGCTTCTGCAAAGCCAGCTTAGAATAGGGGACAGTTAATTTTAATCTACTGACACCTCTTTTTACATACAGTCAGCTACTTTCATCCACTTTTCCCTCTATTGCCTACAATTGTTCCTCTCTGAACCATCTTTATCCCTCCTTTTCCTTCCTTTTGGCTTTTCCTCTAAGCACTCCACAATGTTACACAAATGACCACAATACCCTTAAACTGTTCCATAACAATCTTTGCATGGTTACCAAGTATATTTCCCCTGCAATAAGGGAGATATGCCCTATCTCCCTTATTTCAGCAGCACTCTTCAGACTGCAAGGCTTTCTGGAGACAGCACATTTGCTCACCTCAGTGGGTTTTGCACCATGGCAAGAAGCTGCTCAGTCTTTGACAATCTAAGGAGTCACTGATTTGGGTGCCACTGGCCCTCACCAGATTACAGGGTTTCCTCTGCCCATCACTGCTTCTTTTGCCCCCTGGGTCTCTCCGCATGCTCTGACTAGCCCTTAGTGACATAATCTTGCAGTATGAGAGAAAAAGCTGATTGTAGGAGCCCAGCCTGAGGTGGAAGATTGTCAACATTGGAAACTGCCTATAACCCTGTTGCGTGAAAGAACAGTTGTCAAACACGTTGTCAGAAATGTGGTATCAACCCAGAAAAAATGCATGATCAAAGACCTTGAAGTGTGTATTTTCACAACATATTACACTCAGTTAAGCTACAGTAAAGACCATCACTCCCTCCACAATAAGTTTCTTAAAGGGCAAGAAGCATAAAAAATATGTCCCATTCCACTAAAGCGAACTGTGGGGAGTTCTTTTTAAAAAGGATGCTCTAGGACAGAATTAAGCCAAACGAGGTAAATATTATATCTGAGAACTGTTCGTTGGTAACAAAAAGTGCGTTGCCTACTAAAGAAGAATAGGAAAGGCAGAAAAGGAGGAAGGAAAAGGAAAAATAATGAGGGGGAGAGAGAGAGAAGGAAGACAGACAGAAAAATCAGACGTTACCACCAGAACTTCAGAGTGTGCTGTCGACATCCAGCTGGCAGGCAGTGTGTGCACGCTGCGTGCCGGGGGAGTCTGTGCGGCTCCCGGAGAGGCGCGGCTCCACCGGCACAGCTCCCGCGGCGACGGGCGGCTGGACACGAGGCCAGCGACTGGGCAGGGGACCCTGCAGAACCCCGGACAGGGTCGCGGAGGGGATCACAGTCGCGGGCTGGATCAGGGTCGGAAGCAGGTGGCCTAGGCAGGAACAAGGCAGACAGGGCCAAAGCAGGTAGGGGGTTGGGCAGGAACGCAGGGAGGCAGAACAGGTGAAGGCTGGAGGAGGCGAGGCAGACACAGGCTAGGCAGGAGGCTCAGAGGCGTCCAGCAGCATACAGCAAGAGGAAGAGAGAGGTGGAGTGCAAACAAAAAGCGTCCAGCAACGGCAGAAGCCCCACAGTCTGTGACACAGTTGCTTTATACCCCTTGGCTCCTCCCAAGGTGCGCTCGCTGACAGGAGACTATTGGCCAGCCAAACTTTCGGCTGCAGGCCGTTGGTGGAGACCTTTTTGCCACCCAGCTGGAGAGCCATTCACAGTGACCTTGGTGGTCTCGTACTGCCTGCGTATTCCATGTGAGATGTGAGATGGCTGTCAGGTGAAGTCTCCCTAGAGTCAGGGCTTTCCTCCATCTATTAGCTGCCTCCTGCACCCCGCATGTGTGCAGCCCTTCCCCGCATACCTCAGGTCAAACAGTGTTGAGACAAAAATCAAAATTAAGTTGATTCCTTGCAATACATCTCCCTGATCTTTTGGACTCAGCTGACCATGCAGATATGTGTTAGTTTCTTCTCATTATCGAGGCTCTTGGTCCAGCACCAGGCTACTTCCAAAGACAAACTTACATGATAACTTTGTCACAAACAGAATTGTGTAAGAAAAATATATGAAAGCAATGAGGTTTGGGTAATGGTAGCATGAAAAACTGTTTAATTGTATTTTATCTCATCAACATAAATTTTAAAAGAAAATTTTAATCTCTCACATTCTCTGAAATAAATTTTTAGTTTGGAGACAGTCCTGCACAAAGGTGAAAAGTAAATTCTGTGAGTCACCATTAGAATAGAAGTTTCCTATAGCAAGCTTAATGCCAGCAGTATGAGATTCAATAAGGCAAAGTATCAAGTCCCACACTTGGGTGGCAACAACCCCAGGCAGTGCTGCAGGCTGGGGCAGAGTGGCTGGAAAGCTGCCACGGAAAAGGACCTGGCTGATCAATGGCCAGCTGCACATGAGCCAGCATGTGCTCTGGTGGCCGAAAAGGCCAATGGCATTTTGGTTTACCTCAAGAATAGTGTGGCCATCAGGGAAGGACCTTTCATTCATTTTCTTTTATACAAAATTTCATGGTCAACATTTACAATAAAATTAGATTGTGACACACAGACTGTCTAATCTTGATATTAAACAAACAAAAAAAATTTCCTCAATTCATCTCTTTTCTTTCTTGTTATTTATTTCTGTATACAAGGCAATGGGGAGAATCGACTGGACCAGAAAATAAAGTAAAATGCTGATAAAAATATGTTAGTTTATAATTCAGTTAAGAGGATTCTTTTTCACTCTGCTTCTTTGACATGCAAGAATGACTATTTTGTGACCTTCATTCTCATTGGACAGTGTATGTACTTGTTCAAAGATATGTATTTGCATCTAAATATTTCTGGGCTAAGTTTTTTCAGGCTTTCAAGTGCCCCAAGTCGTTTTTGTCACTCTAGGAATTGCTTCATATGTTCTTTTTTCTAACAAAGCAGTGCACCTAAAAATATTACCTGTCAGAAAATTGCAAACATTCAACTACAATATTTTAAATGCACCTCTAATAAAATATTTATGTGGGAAAATACTAAATTAGTGAGATTTGCGCAGTTTTATAGCTCTATCATTCAATACATAAAATTCAGATAAAAATCCACAGTAACCTGTGTTATTTGGGATCTGCTTTTGTATTAGCGAGGTAGAAATATGAAACAGTTGAACAAATATTTAAAACATATTTTCTTCACAGACATGCCTTGTAGAGTCTTAATAATTGTTTGAAGAGTCAAATAAAACATAATTTTATTGCAATTGCAGAAAAAGATGACATAATATTCTTTAAAGTGTTAAGAAATGATGAATATAAAAATAATAAAATACAGATTTTGATAATGTCACCACATTTGACTTATCTTGCATGAAAAGGTCAGAGTCAGAGTAATTTGTAAGATTCAAATGAAGTCTCAAGACATATAGGGCAGAAAATTCAGTCGTTTCTTGGTTATATTAAAAGGTTACTCGTTCATAGGCAGAAAATGTATCTTTAGCTTTGACATGTTGAGTGCACTATCACAAGAGGTGTTCATAACTGCAGTTGCTCTTTTAACCAGTAAGCTTTCTGGATGCATAAGAGTAGATCACTGATACTAAGTAGATTTAAAAATAGTTTCAATATTAAAAATAAAAAAAAAAAAACAAAAAACAAACAAACAAACAAAAAACCAACCAAAACCCCCAGCAGTTTTATAAACAAATAAACTAAAACCCAGGTTGCTTTTTCGTGCCTGAAATTTAAAACTCCTATTTCTGAAAATGGTGAATCTATTCTTACCCATGTCTAGTAACTGTAAACTCTGCAAGAATGGGAAAGAAGGTAGAACTACTTGTTTATAAATATCTGTATTTTGAAGTGTGGAATGTGAATTAAATCTTGTCTCATATGACTAAAAGAGTAGAACAAAAATAATCATGTAGGGTATTTGTATGGTGTACAACAAATAAAATTCAGTTTTGTCCATTGCACCTGCAAGAACTCTATAATTCTTATGTCTTAACATGGGATATTACAAATATCTTTTTGCATTTAGCACAAGAAACCCATTCCCCAAAGCAAAGATTTGCTCTGTAATCCTCTTCTATTTTACTCCACAAGCCACTGCCTGGACTTCCATGTTCAAGAAAAGATGCTGGCATCCAAGAAATGATGCCCCAGGAAAGAGAATGAAGGTCAATGAGATGTTTCAGTCAATAGGGACAGGATTCAGCTCTGCAGATAGAAAATATCACCTACATTGGCCCAGGATGGGGAGATGTGACATGGGACTTGAGATGCTCCAGCTGCTCCTCTAGCAGAGTTTGGGTGCAAGTTTGGTAGTACTGATTTAATTTCTACTGACAATTACAAGATCTTAGGCAGCTAATACTCACATACGCTGCTGGCACATAATTTCAATATGACAAAATGTAACTGAATACCACCTTTCCAATTAATTTGTATGGGAGAAGCTCAGAAGGAGCTAGGCAATAACAGAGATTCTCAGCATAGGGTAATTTTTTTTTTTTTTTTTTAATTTGTAGGGGAGAAACATCCTGTCCGTATCCAATCAAGAATGGATACTACACATACATTAAAACCAAAATTTAGCAGAGTCAGTCTTCAAAGATCTTGTTGAAAAGCTTGTTGCTCTAAAAAATTTTATCAAGAATGTTTGAAAACCTTGAAAACTTTCTTCCTAAAAGAATTATATTCATTTTAAGGATAGTGTTTCCATGTTCCTGCAATGCCCATTCTAATGCTTTTTGTCCTGTGTATTGGGACCCAGAAGACACTTGCTAAAAACCTGAAATAACATCCTGCAATATGGGTGGTGAGATATTTCAGTTTTAGGTATTCATGGCATGATAACATTAGAACAGAAAATCTGCTGCCCTGTATCAACAGCCTGATCCAGTTTATCAGATCTGATACTGAGGTGTATAATTGCTTTAAAGGAAGATGTAGGAATTATTGCATAACTGTCTTCTCCTTGTCTACACTTTAACCTTGAATAGAAGGATATATCAGAGCCTTGAGACATGAGGTTTTTGTAGTACCAGCATACATTATTGTCTTAATTTATTACTGCAGCCATGGATTTCCTTGATATTTATATATTACTTTCAAAATGTGATTAAATTCTCAGTCATGTCAAATTCCTGTTGGAATGAGTTTAATCTTGCTGTTATATGAATGAAACATGAATTTATTTCTACTTATTTTGAATTTCCTGTTTTGAAGCATCTCTTATCATTGTTTATGGAATAAAAAAGGTTTTCATATGTATTTTCTAGCTTAAATGTCTCCCTCGCAGTGCAAACAATTTCACAAACTTCTTTCAATCTTTTCTAGAGATGAAATATCAATAACTAGAAAGAGCTGGAGGATGAAAAAGAAGAACATGGAAAAGAAAACAGCAAGATGGTCTTAAGCTATTTCTTAAGGAAATCATAGATCAATAAAACTGTAAGCTTTCCAAACCAAAGCTGTCCCAGCCATCAACTAAGTGCCATGCAGACTCTCACTCACTTCCTCCCCCTGACTGGGGAGGAGAATGGGGAGATAAATAAGACTCATTGGTTGAAATAAGAAGAGTTTAATAATTGAAACAAAATAAAATATATTCTTACTACTACTACTACTACCAATAATAATTTCAATGGAGAGAGAGTAGTGGGCAGAGCAAAAGAGAGAGGATTAAATCCCAAGAAAGACAAGTGATGCTCAACACCTGCTGAAGGACACCCAGTCCGTCCTGGAGCAGCAATCCCAGCCACCACACACATACACACGGTTCATAAACTGGGCATGGCATTCTATGGTGTGGAATATCCCTTTGGCCTGTTTGGTTGAGCCATCTCAGCTGTGCTCTCTCCGGACTCCTTGTGCAGCTCCTCAGTGACAGACCATGGGAAACCGGAAAGTCTTTGGCTTAGGGTAAGCATTGCTCAGCAACAGCTAAAACATCAGTGTGTTGTCAACATTATTCTCGTAATAAATCTAAAAAAACCTAACACTTTTCCAGCTACTGGGAATAAAATTATCCCAGTCCAACCAAGGTATTTTGTAAGATAAATAGTTGAGGCAAGATGCTGTATTTCATCTGTCCTGAAATTTCAGAGTCCTTATAAAGTACTTTGTCATCTTCCCAGCTCATGGGATACAGCACAAAATAGTAGAGAGAAGTAGGATGCAGAAGTGGTACCTTCACATCCCATGGTCTCTTCTTCCTCTTAATCACCCTGCCCAAGGTAACAGTGACTAGGAAATCAGTGGTTGCAGTCAGAACCACACTGAAAGTCCCTCACTGACAGTACCTGAAATTACCATGATGAGTTCAATAGAAGAAGTGACTGAGAGGAAAGTTTTCCTAGCTCATGTTCCTCCAGTAGTGCTGTGATAGGACAAGACATTAAAGGAGAAAACTTCACTCTTCTTCAGTTTCCCCTCCCTTCTACCTTTTTTCCCTCCTATTCTCCTAACAAAGCTATAAAACTATCAGTGGTATATTGTGTCCTGTATGTACAACAGGCGGCTCCACTGCCCCTATCTCTGTCCCACTCCATGTAAGTCCTGGAAAATTACTAAGAAGAAAGTAATGAAAAAGCATTTATCAGTCATACAAATCTGCGATATGTTTAGTACTACATTTGGTTTAAACCATAGTCAAAGTCACACACTGTTCTTTATGTTTGTTGTTTTACTTGTATTTTATTTTTCTTTTATTAGAAAAAGATATTTACATTACTTGTGGCATCCCACCCCAAAAGGGAAAGGGAACACACAGGTGCGTAGATGCTTGTAGCTGAAAAGGAACAGAAACAGTCAGAGGGTCTGCAAAAATGTAGAGTTTGATTAGTAAATTAAGCACTTGGCATGGAAATTGGGATAAGATATTCCCTTTTCTTATAGTACAAGCACACAGCAGTGGGTTTTGAAGAAGGGATCGAGTGAAAGAGAGGGGAGAGAGATTAGCAAGAGGGAAAGAGAAAGAGAGCAAGAAAGGGAAGAAGGTCATCAGTCCTGACTCCAACATTGATCCAGATGATGTGGTGTCCAGGGTCCTGGGATGTATGCCTAGGCTTCATGAGGGTACTCTGGAGATAAGTTTCTCACTATGCAAATTAGCTGCCATGCACAATCCTTTCTTCTAAGCCTTTTGGGAAGTGGGTCAGAGGCTTCAGGGGTCTTTGGCAGTCATGATACACCCTCTACTTGTTCGACCTTTTGGCTGGCAGTCCATGGCAGCTTTTTGACTCATTCTTGTGCTTGCATTGCACTGTGTTGTGCTTATCTCCGAGAGCCAGAACAAGGATGTGTGTCACAGAAAAGTGCTGCCCTGCCTCTGCACTGCCCCCTTCTCCAGCCACATCCTGTTCACCTGTCCCAGCGGGTTCTTGCCAGCAGTCCTTTGTTGGCTCCACGGCTATCTGGCTATCTGTGTTTGAGGCATGCACATTATCCTCTTACCTTGTAGGCATCTACATTGCTCACTGATCAAGGAATAGCTAAGGTTTACTAACTGTTCAACAGAAACAAAGGGACTCACTAACCAGAGTACTGGAATCAAAACTTTCTTTCATCAGAGGATTTAGCTATCGCTAGTATAAAGAGCTTCAGATTAGTCATCCTTTTACTGAATTCTGTCAAACAAGCAGACAAAATGCAATTCTTCATGTCAAAACCAAGTCACATAAGCACAGTCTCACTAATGAAAATAGCCTTTTCTACTAGGGCCAAGAGCTTGGAAAAGTAAATTAATAAGAAATTTCAAGTTGTGGAGGCCAAAAATTGTGCCTTATATCAAATATTTTAGGAGTAAGGAATTTATAAATAATTGAACCACTAATAGTAATACAAAGGTTAATGTGGCTGGAAAAGTTAAACCAGGCATTAAAAAATGGAAAAGAAAGGGGGATTTTACAGTATTAATTTCCTGAAGCTGCAACAGAATGGACTATGTCAAAAGGCTGTAACATGGTTTTCCTCATTCTGTTACAATGGAAAACAAACAGTTTGAATTTCATCTTCCTCATGCTTACATAAACCAGAGGAAAATGTCTGGAGTCAATGCAATTTCTCTGGGGTAAAACTAGGAACACACTAAGTATTATCAAGATGTTAATAGTTCAGATAAAATGGTATAGTGGAGCAAAAAGATATTCAAGGAAGGTGAGAAACATTGATTTTGAATTATAGATGCTTGTATACAAAAATGATGGATCTCAAAATTTCAAAGCATTTTCTCATCATATTTCGTTACGACTTCTGTGTGTTTCTCACTGAGTTATTTCTCTTTGATAGAGATCTATATCCACAGATTAGTATTTCTACTCTACACCACACAGACACATAGACCACTGATGGCCTCTGTCCCTTCCCCACCACATGGGCCCTGGGAAACAGGGAGCTCACTCCTACCCTGGGTATGCCAGGAAAAACTGGGGGTCCAGCATCTTTTTGTAATGTCTCCGCTGCAGACTCTGCTCGCTGCACTGTCAGCATACAGGGACATGTTTCTGTCCCCCACCAAAGGACTGCTTTTTAAAAATATTTTTGACTCCCTATGTTAGACTTATGGCCTAAGCCTGAAAAGGCTCTTTGTCTGTGTCTAAAGCAGTTGTCAACAGGCTTTTTGTCATCCTCCCATTTTCCTTCTCAAATTTGTTACCTAAGTGTGAGGTTATGTGTTTTGCAGTTTTTCTGATGTGGTTTTTTTTTCCAGATTATCTACATTAATCGAGTCACTTAGAGCTGGTCAGATGTAGTCAAGGTCTTCATCATCCAGGGAAGTGCTTTGGGGTAAGCTTCACCCCATGACACTGTGACATTTTGATTGGACATTATGTCCACAGATGAGCTTGTTTTTGAAACCTACTGAAGAAAAAAGAAGTATATAAATGCATGTCTTTTGCTATTTATACATGTAATTTACCCAGAATTCTTTTTCATAATATTTTTTCTGTTCCATTCTTCAAAAAATATTTAAAACTAGGGAGTTCTATTCTGTTTCTGTCATCTGTTAAGAATTCTCCTAAGCATTTTTAGCCTGAATTACTTGGGGTTTGTGTGAATAAATATTTGGGGAGGAGTGGCACAATGTTTAACACGGATAAGTTTCCTCTAAATCTAAGTTTCCATACTTCACTTTCTGCATTTGCTTTAAATGAATCTCCCATCCTATTCTCAAAAGCACCCCGCCCCCCCATTTTTGCAAATAAAAGGGTCACATTTTGTTCAGGACTTATGGGCACCCACTGATCTTGCAGTATGAACAGTGAAAATAGGCTACTTCCTGCTACTCATTTATAAGTCTTTAAAATCCTACGGTTAATTTGAAATTCATAGATGTAAGTGTGATGATATTATAAACCACAGCTGGCATTTTAAAAGGGTGTGCTTCTTGTCAAATTTTGTCCATTGTGAAGTGTGCATTTTGTGTGCATTGAAAATTTATTTGCTACAATTGTTTCTTGAAACTCAAATATTTTTTTTTGGCATTATAACTATCTATCTATATAAATATCTATATCATAGCTAGATAGATAGAAATAATAAATAAAAGGGGCTAATTCTCCTAATGTATATGTAGATATATAAGTGTGTGTGTGTGTATTTGAAATGAAATTATAATTAACTGGTAACTTTAAAATAGCCAGCAAGCAAATGCTCTGAGAACTGAAAGACAAAATAAAAACAAGTATCGTTTTATTGCAGAAAAATGGCTATATTCTACATTCTCCCTGTTCTGCCTGTTTTGTGTTATATCATCCTGAACAGAGAAGAAATAGTAGCAGAAGCTACTCCACTTAATCTACAAATATAATTATGCTATGGCTTTCTGTACTTAAAATGAAAAAGTGTTTCAGAGTACATTCATAAATGCAGACTGTGCTATATTAAGGAAGGAAAGGGGAAGCAGCTGTCAGGAACCTTACTTGTATTCTACAAACAAATCTTAATAACTTAAAATAGACATCAAAGACTCAGTTAATGCAGAGATGTCAGCAAGTGGCCTAGTATATCTAGAATAAAATATGCAGTTAGGTAAATCACTATGGCAAGCACCAATATTTGAAGTCACAGAGAGAATGTTTTTCTTTAACAGGTGACAGGTAGGACCATATATATATGCTTTGTCTCACTTATTTCACTGATCTCAATTGCAGCAAAGGATTTCCAGCACTAGCTCCCAAGTCAGGGCAGTGCGACCAGATGATATGATGGTAAATCCTCAAAAAGGAACTCTTAAAGACCAGTGATGTGGTCTATACAATAAGGTTATCTTTTGAACAGATCAAAAATATGCTAAAGCCATGGGAGCTGAGGAAATCTGTCCTGAAGGAGAATTTTAGAGTGCCAACAATACTGGTGGTCTCAAATTTTTATGAAGATGGATGTTTATACTCATCTAATAAACTTGATAATATATTATCACTTGTATTCTTTTGGTTTCACTATATATAATATATCATCACTTGGGTTCTTTTGTCAAACTTCTTGCCAACTTACATACAGTTCTCCTTCAGACAAACTTTTGCTACTAAAGGGAGCAGAAAAAAGACTTTGTTTTCCCCTCATTACAAGGAAGAATAATGGACGAACAATACACAGAGTGGTGAATCATAACTTTTTATTTTATTCAGAATTATTACCCATGAACTTTTAAAGAGGTATTAACTGAAACTGCTGGGAAACTAAATGCCAGAGAATTAAAATATGTGCTATAGAGACTTCTGAAAGTGACAGCAGCTAACTTCTGCTACTGAAACAGTGCAGAAAGATTCATCAGTAAAGTGGCTGAATAATTTTTTCATCAGGTTTAGAGGAACTGACTGCTTTAAATATTGGATCTTATTGGCTTACACGGTCTTTTGTACATCCAGGTTCCTCAGGTGCCCTCAAATCTGGTCGTCCTCAATGAAAATGTCTTTGTTCCCTCAGTCTCTGCCTTGAGGTTAAAGTACTTGAGAGAAGACACATTGCCAGAGACAACAGGCAAAAAGTCGTCCCCATACTAGTTTTCTCTAGTTCTTCTGCTGTCTTAATTACTGTGAAGAATACATCTTCCTTTACTGAGAAATATATTTGCAGAAACCCATCTTATAAATAATCACGTTTCTTGCCAAGTTCCTCTCCAACTTATTTTTAGCTTTGCTGATCCCATCCCTACATAATCACATAGTGTCACAGTATTTTTCCTAGGATGCATATCTCTGGTTCCCTTGCCTGTCCATTTCCTTCCTCCACTTTAGTTTGTCCAGGGGGTCAACTGTGCTGGTCTCCTGCCTTCCTTACCTGGATTCTTACATGGGGTAATCAAGGAGTTCCCAAGATCTGAAAAAAATTTGCTTAAAATACCTACCAGCTCTGTCCTACTCCTTTACCCTTGAGGGCAGTTTCCCAGGGAAGTGCCAGCCAGTATATGTTATATGTTCAACAGTGTCTTGGTGAGGAAGAGGTAGCCAACTGTCCACACAGAACAAAAGCTGGGGCATAATAGTTAGATCAGTAGTGAGTGAAATTCAGTGAGTGTTTAGTTCTGTATTTGTTCCTGAATCAGTGAACACAACCTTCGAAAACGTGGACGTTGTCTCTTCACTAATTCCGTCCAACTCTGAAGGTCGTCTTAAATACAGTCTTTAATGCCAATCCCTTTTGGTCATGCTGTGTAGCAGTACTGCTGTCATTAAGAACATTACAACATATTCTGACTTTGAATTCAGGTGTGTACTATGGAAGATAATGGATTATGTGGTGAACATCTAAAGGCATCTAGGTAAAAGGCTCTGTGGTAGAAGACTGGAACTCTTCCCTTTATACCAGACCAATGGATATCTTGTACAACAGTCTTTCTTGTGAGTTTTACATTGCTGAAAGTTTTTTTACTTAATCCTATAAGGTACGAAGATCAAATGCTACATTTAGTAAGTTTACCATACACAACCCTAATCTGTTCCACTCTGGTGGCAGTGCTGCAAGGAAAGGAATTATCTCCTTATTTTTGACATTTCTTATGTACCATGATACAGCATTCAGACACAAAATTGAGAGACATTGAATGAACTTTCTTCATTTTTTAATTGTCAATTTCTTCACATAAGGGGTTTTTTTTTCCTTTTATGACTGCCCTTTTATTTTTAGAATATTCTATGTGTTTCTCATTTTCTTGCTCAACATTACTGTTGAATGGAGGAAGGGCAGCTAAAGGGATTTCTGAACTGCCTGTGATGCCAAATTCTAGCTTTAAAAGACTTGCTTAGGATCTAAGAATTTCGAAAGGCTCCTAAGTGTAAGAGATGTTCCAGGACTGCAGAGTAGATATTCAGTTTGCTCACATCTCCGTGGTGAAACATGTCCTACATGGAAGTGGAAGATGTGGGTGAAATTCATCCTTAGATGATTAAAAACAAGGGCTTGAGCCTCCTGTAAATTTGTTTGAAAACAAAACAAAACAAAACAAAAAAAAAAAAAACCAAACCAAACCAAACCAAAAAACCAAACAACAAAAAAAAAAACCAAAAAAACCCCTCACAAAACAAAAAAAAAAGAAACTAAGCATTAACAGGAAAATATATACGCTACTAACAGTGTTTATAAGAATAATTGCAGTTACAGAGGCAGAGAGAGCAAGAGAACCCAAGAAGAACAAGTGGTACATAATACAACTGCTCACCAACAGACCAATTCCCAACCAACTGACCAATTCCCAACCAACTGACCAATTCCTAGCTCATCCCCGAGCAGTGATCAGCCTCTCCCAGTCAACTCGCCTAGTTTATATACTGAGCATGACATTCTATGGTATTGAATATCCCTTTTGCCAGTTCACATCACCTGTACTGACCATGGTCCCTCCCACCTTTATGTGCCACTCCTCACTGGCAGAGCATGGCAAACTGAAAAGTCCTTGACTTAGGACAAGCACTCTCTAGGAACAGTCAAAGTATCAGTTTCTCATATTATTCTCATACTAAATACAAAAAACACAGCACTGTACCAGCTAAGAAGAAGAAAATTGATTCTATCCCAGGTGAAATCAGGACAGGAAGTTGCCCTGACCTGGGTGCAGCGCATTGGTGCAGCACATTGCACTCAGCTGTGTTGAACTTCGTGAGCTTCATATATGTCAGCTCCTCAAGGTGGGTGCAAGTCATTCAAAGATCACTTCTCTGGCTGCTTTTTCATGAGGGTTTTCTCCAAATAACAATGTGAAGAAGCCATTATATATCTTGCATTTTGTGGTATTTTGCAGACTACATAGAGACAGAGAGAAATATTCACTTTACCCTGGGAAGTTTAACTTTTTTAGGGAAGTGTCAGGAATATTCTTGCATTGAACAGCAGCATAGACTGATGTTATTATCATTATTATTTTAGCTAGAAGAACTATTATTTGTAATTTCACAAGGGAATTTGGATTAAGAAGATAAACAAGAAGAATTTGGAGCTGAATATGTTTGAAGTGTTTCTCCAAGCCATACTTGACCTTTTCCTGTTTACTGATGTGTAAAGGATGAAGAATTCTGTTACTAGAATTGATTTCAGTACATATCTTATCTCAAATATTAGCTGTCCATGATATATTCTTTTGGTTCAGGAATTTATAGCCTGTGTCACCATATTTTCTTTTAATAACTTCTTCAATGGATGTGAAGTTACTGAAGTATAATTTCTGAGCTATGTAGTAAACTGTTCAAATTCAACTTCAGCTTTCATCAGCCAGCTTAAATGAAGGGTTGAAGTGGGCTTCAACATGGCATTAGACTAATGAGCTGTATATTTCTATGAAATAGAGGAAAAATAATTGTAGTCTAAGAAACAATTATCTAAATCTCAAGTGGATGAAGAAAATGCATGAGTAGATATTACTGTATTTTGGATAACATGCAGTGTTTTCAAGACAGGGTTTACCTTCCATGCATATATGCATGCTTGCTTCTTTCTCTAGGGGCATACAAAAATCTTTTAAAATTAATTCAGTTTTGTTTTTAAATATGTCTAAAATACAAACCATATGACTTAATATTTGTATTCATGAAAATGTACATCTGTATTCTGGTATACACAAATGCCCTTAAATTTACACATGGGTATATATCCTACAGGGAAATGTATTTGATATATGTACATTATATTCATAGGTGCCATTATAGAAAACTGAATGAGCTCCTTAAAAACTTATGCTTCTCTCTCAGCAGTGCTATTGTCCTAGAATGCCCTTGAAAATAGATCAAAATATTTTTCATGTAAGACATGAAGTAAAAGATAACAGTATATGCAAAAGAAAATCCAAACCATTTCAAGAGGAGGGAGAAACAGTACTCCAAGCTGAAAAGAAAACTGATTCTGAATGAAATATGGATAAAATGTATGCATTTGGATCTTTGAAAATAACATAAATAGCTCAGGAAGGGGTGAAAAGCTTAACCTTTATTCTGGCCTGATAAGGATCAGATTGGGAAATTCAGCCTGAATGCTGGAATCACTTAATGCTGGAATCTCACCACTCATTTGTTTTGTTTCAGCAAAATGCTCAGAGAAAGAACATTGAGAAGAACAAATACTTTGGAAGCAGTCATTTCACATCTGTGCCTATACAGTGAAGGTATGTGATATAACAGCAGAAGCAACAGTAGAAGTTAGTTCAGATAAAAAAGATATTTTTCCAAGGCTAAGAGCAAGTAAGTATGATAGGTAAGAACAAAACTTTACCTGAGGAACACACCTGAAAAGAAACAAAGCTTTTTTTAGGCTAAACTCACTAAAGAGGTCAGGCCTGCATAGATAAAAACAGAAAGAGAAGTACTGTATGTCTTTTCATTTCTTAAAATGTCTTTAGTCTCCGGGGGAGCTCCAGATGAACTTAACAAAGAGAAACCACAGGCTTCTGCATGCAGTATTATCAAGGAATTAAGAAAACAAGCATAAAAGCACCTTCAGACATCAAGGAAGACCTTTTAGAATGTCTTGAACTGCTAATCACTGTCATTATTTAAGGCCTTGTAAATTAGTAATAAGTGAAAAAAAAAATACACCTTTTTGACTCAATTGTCCAGCACCCTTATTATTTGCTGTTTTATATTTATAGAGGTGCCCATCACCTTTAATTTAATTACAATGAAGAAGCAATAAACAAATAAAGGAAATTAATCTGTGTTACAAAGCCATGTCATCAGCAGTGCTCATGCTTCATGCTTCAAGCTAATTACTTTCTCATTATGTTGAGAACATTGTCTAGTACAGTATGTTGTGAAATAGCTACTGTATGACTATCTTATTTCAGCCTGCAAAGCAACTGTGTTTCACAAAGAGCAACACTAGAAAGTTAGTCTCCCCTCACTAATCCATCAATTAATTTTTAAATAATTACTGAATTAGACTAGAAAAAAATTAAAAGAAAACTGAAAGATAAAAAATGAAAGGGATAAGAGAATGCATGTTTTCTCTCCCAAGCAAGTATAAAACTATAAACAGTGATATATGTGATAGTAGATGCAGAACAGTGTATATCTTATTGAGAGTTCATAAAGAAAGCTTTCCTCAAAGCTGAGTGTGCATTATTAATTTTATTGCAAAATTTTAATGATAATGTTGTAATGATCCCCAAATTAAGCACTACCAAACTAGAAAAGTCTCCAAATTACAGTTCACTTTAGATCCAACTATGAACAGAGTAGTAAGGGTTAATTTTCTCTGTTATTTTCTTTCTTTGCTTCTTGTTCTAATAACATGTTATATGGATATTAAACAAAGTTTTCAACATAGACATTAAAAATTTGAAGTGTTGCTTTATTTTTAAGATATGCATGGAATTCTTGTTTCCTCTCTTTTCAGTACCTTAAAAATTTTGTGTAAAGATTCTTTTTGGCAGCTACAAAGAAGTAGTACATGATACTTAAAATAAAATGCTCCTGTCTTGATAGTGGTTCCTTCCTTATCAAGTAATAGGCAAGGGGAGAATGTCTTTGTGCTTCTCCAGGAGCTCTTTGGAATGGTCACTGAGAACCCAGTGGAAAGATTTAGCCCTCATGTAAATCCTACTCTAGCAGTGGTGAAATGTTCTTAGCTGCTGAAATACAAAAAGAGCCAACTGTTACTCTTTTTTTTTTTTTTTTAAATTTGGATGTTTTCCTAAACAGCAGGTAGATGGCCTCAATCTGCCATGAGTGGAATCAGAGGGAATTATCTAAGATAAAGGGAATTATCTGGTGATAATTTAATTCCAGTTTCCTATCCCTCTGTACTTTAGAGAAATACGTGAAGATCTTACCTAATTAGTGATTCTGATCCTGACTATTTAACATTTTGCTGCTTTGTATATGTCCTTATGTTATATAAGTTTTCCCTAAAGAGACACCCCACAAAATTATGTCAGGTTATAATGAGATTCATTCTCTGATGTTAGAGATTGAATCAGCTTTCCAATATTTTAAAAGTGTTTTTTCATTCTCCTCCTGAGGAAGAATATCTACTTCATATCTATTTACTTCAGACCTGATCTTCAAAAGATGGAGGTGCTGCAGTGTTTCTGTCACCCTCTGTATGAATTAGAAGACAACAAGCTTGACCTTCACTGGATTTCAGGGCTCAGAGGAAGATTTCTGTAAAATAGTTAGGAGTCAGAAAAATATCAGATATCTGAAGGAGAGCTGTAGCAAAATGTGGAAAAAAAAGGACAAGTTTATAATAGAATGACAGCAAGTGGAGTATTAAATATATCAAAACTCTCTTTCTTCTTCACGTATCTCTAGGACTGCATAAAATCACATTTTCATTTGTTTTTCTCAAAAACACCCTGACTACTAATGCTTCTTGATGTTTTCATGGTTTAATCATTTTACCCCCACTGATCAAAATTGTCTGGGCCCCATTTTTTGTGAGGAATTATTTTCAAACTGTTTTTTATGTATTCAATTTGTGCATATTCCTTTGCAAAATTCATCTGCATTAGAGGAAAAATGATCATTTACTAGAATATTTGCAACAGTAAACAAAGATTTCCATTAAATTGGCTTACTTTTTTGTGAGAAAAGAACAGACAATAAACTAATGCTCAATTTGAGTAATTTTTAATTAGTTAGGTATATTTTAGTATTAGAAATACCTGAATTGCTAACGATTTCTTACATATGCATGATTTGAAAGTAAGATATTCTGTTCAGAGCAGATTGGTCAAGGATTTATTTAATAATACTAAGCAGTACTTTTTGTCAAGTGAAAAGGGGAGATTTCCTCAACCCTCAGTGTGGGAGATTTCCTCAAGCCTCAGTGTTTGGTTTGTCTGTCAGTGCCCCAGGAAAGCTGAGACCCCCGTACCAGTTTGTCAGTGTCCGATTAGGGGGACCCCTCCCTGAGCAGTCCTCCTGGTTCGGAGGGTGCATTGGCTGATTAATTCAGAGGCACACCAACAGCATAAGGGACATTTCTCAGCAGGTCTTCCCACTTTATGAGGCCCCAGTGGGTCTTCCACTTCATTCAAGTATGTTACCCGCTCCCAGCAGCTGCCAGCACCCATGAAAGACTCACACCAACAGTTTACAGAATGATACTGTTACAGGATTTTGACACATAATTTAGGATATCTCTTTGTTCAGGCATTCATTTAGCCGATGTTCCATTGCAAAGCAGACTTGTTTCCTTCATGAGCCTAATTAGTTTTTTTCACAGGCAAACAAAATGTCTGACATGACAATGTTGTCTTCTTGGGCAACTTGCTGTAAGTCCCTTAGCAGAGTGCCTGGTGGCACCATACAGTGCCAGAAGCTCATTACATTCCTACAGTCATTGCAGAGGCAGGCACTGAGTTTGTTAACAGCAAGTACTGGAAGCACTTTCAGTAGGAAGGAGTGATTTTGCTTGAGAGGCGTAAAAAGCAGTTTTTTGCAAGGAAAGAACAGAAATTGGACTGGAATCCCTATCGGATCCATGGGAATGCAGTGCTTTCGAAGCAATTGAGTGCTTCCTACCAAATTGTTTGGAAGTATTTGGAGAGGTCAGTTCATGAAATCTAGCAGCAGTGTGACTTATTGACAGGTTGTGCCCTCTAGAGAGGGCATATGAAAAGTATGTAGAGAAAACACACTTCATAATGAAAACAGAGAATCTCAGAAGAATGCTTCAATGGACTATTTGTATGCTTTAATGCATGGTTAAGACTGGCTGAATAATGATCTTTACAAATGTATCCATAAAGAGGAGCTGAATACAGCTCAGTTTATGAATAGGAAAAAAACCTTGGCACTGCTGTAATATGGGTGGTCAACTCAGAAGGAAGAAAGTTATTAATACACATTTCACTTTCATAAAAGCAAAATCAATCCCCTCACATATTCTCACATTCAGACTCCAATGTCATATACAGTTTTTCAGCTGATATTTTATATTTACTTAGTACCTTGAGAAATTACGGTTGTGTTAGGAGATTGAGTACAATTAAGTTTAGTCTTTTGCTTTACTGTAAAATCTGTCTTACATGGAGCACAGAACTCAAACAAAGGAAAATTATTTTCATTTATATTATCAGACTTTGTGGCACTCTGAACATCTTTACAAATGCCTAACATTTTTATTTTGTCTTTACAAAGTGGCTTAGATCACCTCTTGATATTTCTATTTTCTCACAGTTCTGAAAGCTTTCTCAGTGTTTTTAAACATAAATTAATAGCTCAGAGCAATTCAAGAAGGGGAGAACACAGTCCAGATTGTGTAAGGTTAAACGCAGTCTACATATAAAAATAATTGGTTGTCTCCTATAGAAAGCTTTGAATATCCCATACAGTGAGTTCTAAAAGAAATACAAATTCTTGACAGGCAGAAAAATGGACCAAAATCTGAATACTTGAGTAACTTTTTGTCTGTTCTTATGACTTTAAACATAGGGGATAGACAAGTTTATCCCTTCCGGAAAAGGTTAACTAACTGTTTGGATTTTTTTCCATTTTTTTTGCCTCCAAGGCATTGAAAAAAGAAAATAATTTTTTTTTTCCATGTAGGAAGTTTATTTTTATGCACAGAACCTGTTAAGAAGACCAATTTATATTAAACTTTTCACTTTGGGCTAACATGAGACATCAACAGAGGACAGTACTTAGGTTGGCTTCCTATATTAGTAGGAATTCCTGTACTCTTAAATTGAATTGACGGCCAACCTGAGAATAAATTCTAACAGGGAGAGACAGAGAATTTGTTCTAGATAAGCTTGGGATTTATATGTCTTTTGTTGTTAACCTATATTATGTAGCTTATGCTGTCTCTTTAAAAGATACTCAATGACTCATAAATTTCCTTCAGGGAATCTTTGCCCTCATCTTCTTCAAAGACATATCTATCTGTGCAGAACAGTAAATCCCCTTGGTGGAATAAATTTTTAAATTTTATGCTTTAACATAAAATGACAAAAGATCTAATTACCCACTCACCTTCTGAAAATATGACATTCTGTGTTGGGAGGTTATATTCATTCATTTCACATAAAACATTTGCAAAATCTGGTAATTCTTAGATAATTTAAATAGTACAACAAAGGCAAAAAGGAAAAAAATTTAGAGCAGGATCTCCTAGGATGTAACCTGGATATTGTAGGTGTAATTTCAGTCTGGTTACAACTGGAGACACACTCACATTGGCCATTCACATTGGTCTATTTTTTTTTTCCTTTTCCCCACATTCTACAAAAGAGCTTCTTTTTAATTTCTTTCTGTAGCCAGTAAATTTGAAATTTCCAGTAAAAATATTTGCACTTAAGGAATAATAGTTAAAGAGCTATCCGTACTGGTAAGCAGTGCCTAGAACTGATTTCATGGAGAGTTTTCTTTTCATAGAATGGGTCTAATTAGCTCTCTGTATATAAGAATTGTTTATGAAGATGCTAAGGGAAAACAGACATTTCACGCTTTATAAAAGTGTTTAGAGCAAAATAAAAAAAATATGAAAAAAAAAGAAATAGTGACTGGAATGTGACATTGACTGGATGGCCAAGTAATATTTACTGCTTTATTTCTATGATTCTTCTCTTTCATGAGAAGGCTATGAGTGTAAGAGCCAAATGATCATCACTCCATAGCTTTGTGGTCCTGTCCATCTCTTTTTTTGGAGCAGAGCAGTTTGACAAAGATCATGTAATACAATTCCAATAGGATAAATGAATGTTACTGCAAAGCAAAGGTAAGAGATGAATGACCATCTCATTTCCTTTAAAAGGGAAGGATGTGACTTAAGAAGAAATTTGGTTAGTGATTGTTTTGGTTTGATCCTGCAACAAGATGTGGCTGGTGTTCCAGACTAAGAAATTGTATTAAGAATTAGGATTCCAGGTAGAAAAATGCCTCCCAGAATGCTTTTAAAAGCATTTACAGCAAAGGGATGAACTGTAGGACATTGTTTTCATTCAGAGGTGGCTGTCATGTCCAGATGCCTGGTCCGATTAGAGAAAACCAGACGTTNAAGAAAAAGCCCCTTGGAGTTAGGTCTTCACACATGAGCAGTGGAATAACTAAATGACTAAATAAAAAAATAGAAGCATACAGCTTTGGTAACTTTCTACTCAGTGGAGAGAAAACCATGCTCTTTTTAAATTGAAATCTACTAAAAAGACTAAATTTAATTGCAATCTACCAAAAATATGTCATTAAATGAGATGCAGCATGTGTATTCATGCCTCCAAATTCCTTTAGAGGGCACCCTGCAAACATAAAGCACTCTTAATGGTCGCTTCCAATGCAGAGCCAGTCCTTTGACTTCTGTATATTAGCTGGTGAAAGTGGGTGAAAACAACTACAAAGTCTAGTGAAGTGTATAGGAAAAAAGTTCAACTAGAAAACAAGTAATCAACAATCTGTTCTGCAGGTACTAAATGCCCCACATTTGAAACCAAATACAAGTGAAAACGACAGTGTTTTCATGATTATAGAAGAGGTGCTTATCTCATAGCAGTACAGTAGAAGTCTGAAACATAAAAGCACAAAGAAAACAAATTTACTTTGATAAAAGTTAAGAAATACTAGTTTTCTGAAGCTTTTCCTCTATGGCAGCTGCTGTGGCATGATGGAAAAGCATGGGTCATGATCTTCTAAAGATAAGTTCTAAAGTCACATATCCTTTTCTTCAGCAGCCCAGGATCTGCCAACTCCTGCACAGCTGCTGGAACCCAGCCTGTTGCCCAGGGACCCAGCATCTCTGCCCGGGCTGGAGACGTGGCTGCCACTTTCTTTGCAGTTTCATCCAATTTCAAAGCTGAGTACGTGTCCCAGCAATAGAGACACAATCGTGGACACACACTTACCAAGGACATTGACATTGTTGCTCACACAGACTGGCAGGCAGGGCACTACCTTCAGCCACCCCTACAGACAGGGGACAGGGTTCACATCAAGCACAAGCACAGCCAGCCACCTCCCATCTCCTCTTCTTTGGATGTTAGACACAGCAGTTCACGAGTGCAGGCACACACGGACACATGCATGTGCTCTCCGCTCGCAAGTGCGCACACACCCTTGTGGATGCCACAAGTACTAGCATGGTCAGATTTTATGTCTCTGTGTGTTTGTTCCCCTTGTTTACCTCATCCTCCTAAACTGACAAGGTCATTAGTCATACAAAAATTAAACATTTCCACAGTCTACATATCCTTACCAATTAGTGCATCTACCCATGTTTGTTCTCATCACTACCTCTCTTTCCATCTCTTGGCCAGCTTTGTGCTTCTGTACTGTCTTGCTTGTTTCCTCCATTCATTTTTCCACTGAAAACACCCTTGTCCATTGAGAAAGACTTTGACCAGATACACTGAAAGGAACAGCCCATGTCCTTCTACATACCCTTATGGCATACATTAGTAACTTTACAAAATATCTGAATGCATGTGTTTTTCTGTGTGGTAGACACTATGTAGCTTATCTATTCACTCAGAGACCCAGTGGAGAGGAGGCAGCCTACTGTAAATTTATATCATATTGTATAACTCTCTGGGTTTAAGAAATGTAGCTGCCTTCATTGCATTTTTCATAGATGGATGGAATTGTATTAAACAAAGACTACTGCTACTTCAACATGCGAGAAAATTACACATGGAATATATCAAAATGGAATTTATGCGCTCACTAGCCCACACCCTTGAGGTACTTCAAATGAGATAATCTGGAGCTCACTCTTGGATTCATCATCAATGAAGAAAATCTACTAGATGCCATATCTCATGAGGATTCTCTTAGTAAATATCAGGAGGAGAAAAGTATTCGACAAATTGTTTTTATTTCTTGCAATGCAACACTTTTGAGTGTTCTTATTCTTATGGGAAAGGTTTCACAAATAAGAAAGACAAGGCCAGTTTGCAGTTTGACTGGTCTTTAATTTAATAAGGAGGAGATTTTATCAAATCTTTACCTGATTTTATATTAGCTGACATAAGAAGAGGAATTTGTCATGAAGCCTCTTGATTGTATCAATTTGCTAGTATGCATTTCTTACAAAATAGTATAAATAGAAATTATGTCAATTGTCACTTCTTTCTGTGTAGCTTTCTATGCTGACAAGGATCCAGTCAAGATATATGTTAATTCTCATTCCTTTTCATATACGTTCATGCATTCTTTTTTCATAGAATTTCAAACAGAGATTTTATTTTCAAACATTTCAGTGCTATAAATGTTCTGTGAACCACTATTGAAAACTAACAAAGTATTATTAAGTTAGCATCAGAAAAAGAGATTTGACACAATTGATCCTGCAGTTCTATTACCCTTACTTTAATGTTATACTATCACATTTAATCTCCATCCTTCCTTCTCCAAATCAAATAATCTAAACCCTTCCATCATTTCACTGAATAAAATCCTTTACTCCATCCTCCTCACCAATGAAAATTTGATTTATCATCTAAGTTTTGCCTAGTTCTGAAATACCACTTTAAAATGTTACATGCAGTATTTAATGTATGGATGAATTACTGAAATAATAATGAAACTAGCATTTTCTATATTACAGTATGACATTTGTCTCTTTTTTAACAGTGTCAACATCCTGTTCATGCTTTCAATCAATGTTGTTTGTTCAATAGGGTTTTTCAATGGCCTATTGTGGTGCCTCCATTTTCTCTCTGAAGGATACAATCCCATCATTGTGTCTGAATGATTTAACTTGTTAGTGCCAATGTGCAAAAACTGCTGACTCATGTTATTGTAAGTGACCTCTTTCAGTGCAGAGCAATTAATTTATTTGTAAAGCATATTTCATTCAATTTTACCATGTTTTTCCAATGGTGGCTCTATGCACCAAAAAAAATTACAACATACATGCTTACCTGTTCTAATACCTCAATTTAGAATTGGAAAAAAACCCAACCAAAAAACCAAACTATTCATATTAATTTATATTCAGATTTTCTTTAATGTAGAATTATAGTCTTGGAGATGCAATTGCAATTCTGCTCTAATCTGGTTTTCTTACCACGCCAAAGAACAAAATTGAGCCAACCAGCCACTGAACAAGTGAAAGTACATATAAGAATATACCTCTTTTTGATACTGTTGTGAATATTTATGCATAATAGATATACTTAATTCTATTTTATATTTGGTAACCAGTTAATTTCTCTACATACAAATGAAAGTGAGACAATCCATTGATTAAGGCAGTAATAGAAAATATGCACATCTTTTTTGAATGTCCTCCTTTACCACTAATGAAATGTAAAGTATTTTATGTTTTCTCTAGATTATAAAAGTCTCATCTATAGTTTAAAAATAAACCAGAAAGAATAATTTAAAACCTTTCTGGTTTATGTCAGGGCATTAAAATTGATATTTGTCTGATATATTAACTTGACAAAACAGGTGACTAAAATGGTATGAATTTTAAGATTGTCCAACTACTTTCTATGCTTTTGTGCAAGTCCTACTTAAATGTATTAAGGTGTGTTCAATTCGATACAATCAAGAATGAGAGTAAAGTAATAGTTTCTAGAGAATGCTTTTAAAAGTGGATGATACTTTTTTTTCACATTTAAATTTTTTTCACATTTAAAACAGGTAGAGAAAATAATGAGCACTTATGATATCAAAATAACCTGTGTGAAAGGTTGTTTTTTACTAAGTATCATGAAGCTATTCAGTTACATGTTTGCAATATTTCAAAAAGTTATACCTAAAGTTAAATTTATAGCATATTTTTTAATGTTAAAATGGTAATTAAAAAAAACAGTTTTCTTTTGTTGGTAACAGCATGATTGCTTTGATTACATTACTAAATCCCACCCCAAATAAGCTGTATTTGAAACATTAAGCTAGCGAAAAGCTTTTTTTAATAGATGTAGAAATAGAGAACTCCATTTAGACAAAGATCCTGCTACAACCTGAATAAAGAACTTAAATGGATTAGTTTTGATTTATGTTTTAGGTTTATGTCAGAAAAAAAGTCCTGTTTAAAAGTATCAATACTTATTTAAGAATTTATTGCGTTTTATTAAAGCAAGTTTGTGTCTTTAAAAGATCCTCTACTGAAATTACGATTGATGAAACATTTGGACGCAGCAGCACAAAATCATCAAGTTTGCAAGAGACCTTCAAGATCGACTAGTCCAACCATCAGTTCAGCACCACCACAATCACTCCTAAACCATATCTCCAAGGGTCACAGATGGACACCTCTTGAACACTTCTGGTGACTCCACCACCTCCCAGGGTGACTTATTGCAATGCCTGACGATTTATTTTTTTTTCTAATATCTGATCTAAACCTCCCCTGGTGCAACTTAAGGCCATTTCCTCTCATTCTTTTACTTAAGACACAACAGAAGAGACAAACTCTCTACAGCTACCTCCTTTCAGGTAGTTGTAGAGAGCATGAGATCTCCCCTGAGCCTCTTTTCCACATTAGACAGCCGCAGCTCTCACAATCCCTCCTCACATGACATGCTTTCTAGACCCTTCACCAGCTCTGCTGCCCTTCTCTGGACATTCTCCAGCACCTCAACATCCTTGTAGTGAGGGGCCCAAAACTGAACACAGGTTTCAAGGTGTGGCCTCCCTGGTGCTAAGTTCAGGGGGACAATCACTTCCCTAGTCCTGCTGGCCACATTATTCTTGATACAGGCCAGAATGCCATTGGCCTTCTTGGCCACCTGGAAGCACTGCTGGCTCTTGTTCAGTCAGCAGGCAATAAGCACCCCTAAGTCCCTTTCAGCTGAGCAGCTCTCAAGGCACGGTTCCCCAAGCCTGGAGCACTGTGTGGTGTTTCTCTGGCCTATGGGCAAGACCAGCACTTTGTCTCATACCTCATGCAGTTGGTCTCAGCCCGTTGATCCAGCCTGTCCAGAACCCTCTGAAGAGCCTTGCTATCATCCAGTAGATCAACTCTCCCACCAAAGTTGGCGTCACCTGCAAACTTATTGGGATCTTGCTGTTTGACGTTTTTTTCACTGGTTTGAATTTACTCATTTAAATCATTGATAAAGGTGTTAAACGGGACCAGCCCCCGTACTGAGCCCTGTGGAACACTACTAGAGACTAGTTGATCATTGGATTCAGTTCCATTCACCACCACTCTCTGGGCAGCCAGCCAGTTTTTCATGCAGCAAATGGTGTACTCATCTGAGCATGAGCAGCCAGTTACTCCATAAGGGCGCTATGGGAGACAGTTGTCAGGCTGTTTACCAAAGTCTGGACAGACACCACCCACAGCCTTTCCCTCATGTCATATTCTTTACCTAACGCAGAAAGTTACCATATCTCTTAGCCTTAAATCTCTACCTGTTCCCAACTACATCAGTATGTGGAATGAAGAAAAAAAAATTGCCTTACAGTTTTCTCCTTCCATTGTCGTGCTGAAAAAAATTATCCTAAACCAGCCTCCAAAATTTACTTTACTTTGAAACTAAAAAACAAAACCCTAAATACATGTTATATTTTAATTTTTCTCTTCATATGAGCAAAAATGAAAGTCCACATTTCGAAACAATATCTTTCTCCTCCCAACCCAGGTGTCTCAGAATCCTTTTCAAATATTGTTTTTTTCTTAGTTTTATGTTTAAAAAATTAAAATTAAAATATTCGTATCTATGCTTCCTGAATTTGATCTGTTTCTGGCCATTGTCTACACAGGACCTATAAGGACCTAAATACCTACAGACAAATACAAACTTGTTCCATCTGATTAATCATGTCTGGCCATCTTATGCCATTCCAAGATACAAGTGATATTGGCAATTCTCACCAATTTAACACAAGAGAACACATCTTTTGCTGCAAGTTCTAAGACAAACTGTCCCAGTTTTGATGTAGTCCCCAAACTATATGTGTAGTTTGTTGTAGTTCTTGTACAGCCTTCAGTCTTCAGTGCCACCTGTGCTGTGACTCACCAGTCTGTTTTGTGCTTTTAGCCTGTCAGTCTAAGAGGAGAGGAGAGGTAGTGCATAAAGAACAGTCTAAGGCCTGGGACATAATTAACTTGTTGAATATCAAAGCCTGGGAGGCTAGTGAAAACTGTTCTTACACATTTAACTTTCTTTCAAAGTAGAGGTATCTTCTTTGAAGAAATATTGATAATTACACAGAATTTTCATGAACATTTTCTGTCTCTGTGAGACCCTTGGTCAGAGATGGGACAGTGGCAAAATAGCAGAAGTACCCAGATTTCAGTGCTATGTTGTCAGACTTGAGGTATTTACTGTTATGGCAAGTTTGGAACAGGACTGCTGTTTCTTTAATACAGCTGGGAATGATGTACATACTAAAGTAAGTTATTTTCCCTCAAAATGACCTTGTCTGAATACAATATTGGAAAATGTCCATATTTTAATAACAATAATATTTAATGGCACTAGGGATGAGCAAAAAACCATATGGGAGATGGCAAAATGGACAGAACAAATATGCCAGGTATTGAACTTGTCTCTGAAAGTAGCAATACGATAACTAATTATTTGAGATATTTAAAGGTACACAGGCTGAGGACGGTCTCATGTCAGGTAGGAAACAATTTAGCATTTGGCCGAGAGACAAGGTAAAAGTGATAAAAGATCAATTTTATTTTTTTTAGTTTTAAGATTGGATATGAGTATTCTCCAGGACACTGTCAAATATATAGCATTCAAAAATATATTTAAAATCCAATTTAAAATTAAATATATTTAAATAAAATATATTTTAAATTCCTGGAGGAAAGCAAAGCACTAACTTCAGCAGTGTTGTGCTAAGTGTATAGATGTTTAGCAGAAAATAACCCCCCTTGGATTCCAGCTGATCCCCTAAGACAAGAGAAGTTGGTTGTGGCTGAGCTTAATTTTTGATTATAGCCAGTTTAGCACTACAAGTCTGGTTGAGTTCAAACCAACCCAGTACTGTGGGCCTGCTTGTAGTCAATGAGGACTTACATGACTCAGATTCATGAACAGAAGACTTCATTGAAATAACAGAAAAGCAGGTTCAGGATTGACCATGATAAGTGCACTAACTGCAGAGTATTGGTATGTGTCAGTATGTATCATAACAGAAAGCATAAGAGCAATCTAGTAACGAGATAGATAGATAGATAGACAGATAGATAGATAGATAATGTGTGTATATAAATATATTAAAAAATGAATATTCCCAAGTATGTTCCAACACAGTTGGAGTGCAAAACTCACCTAAAGGCAACCCTTCAGGAAAGGAGGAGAGACACAGTCCACTGACTGTTTACAGGAGGGTAGAGGTGTTTTCCTCCAACTTTTTCTGAAGCCCCTCTTTTATGCTAGAAATATTGACTGGTCTCAATGACAGGGAACAATCCCACATTGGTGGGGCTTGGTGACTTTGGTCATACATGCATTACATGTCCCATGTTCTCCTTCATTTGCATCCCAACAGGTGTGTAATTTAATATGTTAATGGAGTTTAATAAGAGTCTAAATCAGAATTTATAGTTGACAAAAGAGGTAGAATAAACACTTTGCTCCTTCTGCTAATACTGAGAAGGCAGTAAAGGCTCTCTAACCTTCATCAGCTGGTCTTTGTACACATCCTTACTTCCTTGATGAAGCAGATTTATAATGAGGCTTGTTTTACACAGTGAAGGGAGTGGGGCTGTTGGCTGGTACAGAGGCTCAGTGTTCTTATGGGCTTCACTGGAACATCAGGTTGTGAGACCTCTGCTTCTCTTCAGACATTCTGTTGTTAGGCCTTGCTTAAGCCAAGTGCAAGATAAGCAAAGGGCCCAGTTCATGTTTTTCTCAACCAGCCTCATCAGTACTTCACTTTCTTGAAATAACACTGTACAATTCTGACCATTTACCAGAAGGGGTAATACTTTGAAACGGTAGAACCAAGCATAAACATACCTGATGTAAGAGTTTTGCTTGAGATGGCTTTTTAGATGTGGTAAAGTCACTTTTGGAGAAAAACCCAAAGATTCATCTACTATAACGTGAACATCTAAAATAAGAGAAACTGCTTTTTGAAAGTCTTTCTTCAGAGAATCTAAAAACTTTGACACAGTTGCACTGTATATGTCTGAAATTAAATGGGAGATGAAACCTTCCAACAACGAATATAAGAGTTTTTTGAGACATTTGTATGTGAAGATAGATATAAGCCAGTTTATAATAATTGATAAATGTTGTAGCTTCTATTACTTTTTCTACAAGTACAGCTCTGGTAATTTTGCTTTAAGGGTCACTTACTTTGGTCTAGTTCACACAAGGGTGAGAGAACAACTCGACTGGAATTTTCCTTTCCATTACAAGGTTGAAACCTACCAAGTCAGGTCCCCAGTTGTTTTATGTTCCAAAATTACGAGTAAAGAAGACTCCCATCTTGCATTCTGTCAAGTGGTTAGAGACTGAGGAGTAGAAAGATTTTTCTGAAATTCTCACTTATTGAGAATTATGGGCAATGTAGTTATTTCTTTCATGAATTCTGCAGTCAAGAGGTTTTTTTCCAGAGGGGTGCTTTTCCTCCTCTGCTAGGCATGAACTTTTAGAAACAAGCTCCACAAGGAAGACAGGCATTTCTTCAGACATACTGCTGTCATTGGTCTCCTACAAGGTTATATCTATTATTTTTTGACTTGGTTTCAATCAATGTATAAAAGCTGTGCAAACCTCACAAAACTCAAAAACAATCCCATATAATAGAAGCAGAGGTTCCTTATTTGAGCTATCTAGATCTCTTTCCTGAGAACTGATCTGTTTTCTACATAGGAAGCATCTATTTAAGATCACTGCCTTGATGGAATTGGGTGTTTAGAACTCCATAATGTAATATCAAAATGCAGTGGGATAAATGTGGCCATACATCGTCCTTTTATTCACAAGGCCCTTTACAGTAAATAACTAAACAGTAAAATGAAAATATTTTTCCCTTTCTTCCCTAAGGTTCTGTGAAACTGAGCTTTGTTTTAGATAATACGGATGTTCAAGTACTCTTCCCAATTTTACACAGCTGATTTTCAAAATCCTCAACATAATAAAAACTTGGTTATCAGCTTCTGCATATGGAATAAGAGATGAAAAAATTGGGGTGTTTCATTATTATTCAATATTTACATTCTTGACACATCTTACCATGCAATGGAAATTCAAGAATAATTCCATGATCCCCATGCTTCGAAATAGGATGTACTTATTCAATATTTGATCCTGTATTTTTGGAGACCATTTATCTTATCTGAATCTGAAGAGGCTAGATTTGCTGTGAAGACTGAATAATTCATCTATTTCATGGATCATTGAAAACCAATTAAGTTGATTATTCAGATTATTTTAGAACACTTTAAACTTTTTTTTTTCCCTGATACTTCACTCACTAAAAAGTTGTAAATACTTAGCTATCATCAAGAAACCTGCATGTGGCATTATTTAAAGGGAAAAACTCAAAAAGGTTCTCATAAAGATTTTTTTAATACCAATTAATATTCTATAAAATTTTTAAAATGCAAAAATATGAAGGACTAGGGATGAAAGAGTTGTTTGGCATGGACAGATAGAAGAAAATCATATTGGAGTACATGCAATGAAAAATAATGTTATTAGCAGATGATTTTTTTTTCCCCTGAATATCACCATCAAAGCAATCTGTTGTTTTTTTAGAAAAAACATGTACAGATGGAAGAAGTCACATGGAACATCTATTTTCTAAGCACCCACTCAAAAAATAACAAGGCTGTACTATGAAAATAAGTCACTAAAATTCCAAAATAGTCGTGAGAGGATAAAAGGGTTGATGAGGAATAGACAGCTACATGAAAATTCAAGGATACAAAATTATTCCTAAAAAAATCACATACTATCCTGTGTATTTCACTGCATATGAAAGCACTACCATCTAGTACCACCTAATTGCAATACAGCAAAACCAGCAGAATTGAATCAAGGGCAACTTTCTGAAGTTGGAGATACCATGCCTTGGCATTACCCCACCACAATGCAGGGCATGTGAGGGGTTCTGGGGACTAAATGGGTCTCATTTGGATCTAAAGTCAACTCTTCTTCTTTATCTGTGCTTGATCCCCAAGTACCTCCATATGCTCTTTCCAAATTCCAGTCCTTGCTCAGGGTTGTCATTAAGGCTGTTTCACTCTGTGCTTTCACCTCTCAGTGTGCTCAGTCATTTGTGTCTCATCGTCACTGCCAGGTCCATGAAGCCTGTTGATCACCTCTTGTGATAGATTCTCAGCAGCAGTAGGTTTTCTTCTGTTACTAACCACCTAAGCAATTTCTGAATACCAACCTTCTACCCTTCTTGACATGCAGTCATAAATAGCCAACACAAAGAGGTATAGTGATCCCGTGTTTTTCTCATACTATTCCTCTGTTATGTTAGAAGACATCATCCACACTGATACCATATCGAACCTATCTGATTTGCATCCCAAGGAAGGGAACTGTGGATTTTTTACAGCCAATTCTTTTCAAAGTTTATACGTACATTAGTTCAAGGACAGCTCTTGAGCACGGAGCATAATGTACTAAAAAGACATACTGAAGTAAATGCACATTCTGGTCCTAAAATCCAAAGGAACATGTCCAAGGTGTGAAACAGGTAGTGTTTATGTGATATGGCCCTGTGTCCAAACAGGAGTGAAGAACTGGGACTGGTATCTTTGAAGTGTTTGTAGGAACTGGCTCTCCTCTTTTCTTCCTTGTAGCAGACCTCAGTGTCTCCTCCCTCTATTCCTTCTTCCATTTAATCTTTAAAATAACCTTTTTTGCCTGGTCTGAGACTTCTTATTTTCTCCCTGTCTGTTGCCCATGCCTATCTTTGAGATGAATTAGGATCCCTTGATTTAAAAGAAAGCTTCTATGGAGTTATTTAGCTCAACCAGTCTGAACTAAAGGCAAAAATGCCTTCTAGAAGATAGCCTGCCAGAAGCTGACAGCATACTGGGGCAAGGTTTTACTTCTCACAAACGAAGTCAGGAAGTAACTATATTTTCTCTTACAGCATATGATATTCAGGATGCATGGTGCTATCTGACTCCAGATTTTGATTTCCAGGACTAGTAGCAGCACAGATAAGGGGCATTCTGTTATGAAGTGTTTCCATTCTCTCAATGCAGTGGCATGAAATTCAGCAAGAATGCATGGAAGGTCTGTTGCAAATGAAAAAAGAAAAATCTGGCTAGATTATATGCTTCCAAAAATGTCTCAGCAGAGACTCACTGAACTGCAACAAAAAATGGCCTGAGGCTCTGTCTCATTGAACATAATCTATCCTAGGATTACAGGAACTCTTTTTGTATTAATCATTAAGAGATGAAGGTCTCTGTGGGAGCCAGGACACTAATATAGAAAGTAAGACTAGGATTGAGGGAAAAAAAGGGTCACTAATCCATTTCTGATACATAATGAATGATACATCATTATGATATCAGTATTTATTTAGGAAAACAGAGTTAGAAAAAGGGTTCAGATCTGGCAAAGGTAATAAGACAGAAAAGCCACAGGAAAGAATATGAAGGTGAGGTCATGGAGATAATGTGGTGAAATCTGAGAGGTAGCTTTCTGGTTGGATAGCTTCTGTATCAATTCTGGGGGAACTTTTTCTCATCCAAGTTCAAGACAAGTGTTCTTCTGCATAACTCTTTTTTTTTTCTCTTTCAGAATATCATTGCATTCTTGATTCATGTCATCCAATTCCTTTTCCATTGTGTCTGCACAAAGATCATCAACTTTGTGAGTTGTTTACATTTTTGTACTTCTTGAAATTTTCCTTTTGCTACATTTGTGCTGCTTTTCATACTTTTATTAATTTGATCTTTTTTGTGATCTTGAATACTAAATAATTTCATGAGGAAACTGTCCTCCAAATTCATCTTTAATTGAGCTAATAATCTTTGAAGTCCATTTTAAGATAAGATTTATAACTTGTTATTATAGTTAAGATTTCATCCATAGCCATTCTGAAGGTTTATTTCAAGACCTGTTACACATGGGTAAGTAGCATCTTTCATCAGGCTAAAAGATTCAATTAAACTGTAAAAATACCAGCCTTAAACATATCTTTCAACTTTCACTTCTGAAATTTCTCTTTTCTACCTCTTAAAGATTTCTGAGACACCAGCAATAACCTAAAAAAAATTTCTTTCTTCAAAGCTAATTGAATTTTCTGGTTTGTACTTCATGGCTACACATGGCACAACTGTCACTTAAAGAAAAAAGCAAAATACGAAGTTTAGGGATCAGTTGCCTAATAAGATTCCTGCAGCTGCACCCTTTCCAGGATACATTTATTCATTCTGCCCTGAGAAACTCTGTTTTCCTGTTGGCTAGAGTGACTGGTAGGCTTTAAGTATTCTGTTTCCGAGAGCATTGATCCCAGAAAGATTTTTCTATTCATGAATGTTGTCAGATATGTAGAATACAAAATGTTTGCGTGTTTTGCATGGAGCAGAAAATGTTCGCGAAGGTGTTGCGTACTGGGAATTTTAGGCAGCTGCTTGTGTGAGGGTGTTTTGGTATTCCTTTAGATTTCTAAAGGGTTCTAACTCTTTGAAAAATGCATATGGTTTTGGTTTTTTTTCAGTAGTAGTAATTATCATTAGCTTTTCTCTCAATAATTTTATATTCTTTTACCCTTAAGAATGTACATCCATATAAAAAAATTCCTTGGGTGCAGAGAAATACATGCCTATTGAAATTGGTTTTAAATTTCTAGCACCTGAAATTTCTTTCGAAGGAAATGTCATTTGAAAAATGGGACAGTTAAACTGTACGAGGCTTTAAAGGTAAAATCTGATTACTTATCTGGGAATTATGCAATACTAGGGAGACATACAAATAATAACATTTTGGATATCATCATAATAACAGAGAAGAACAAAATAAAAGTGAACACCAATTAAATAGATGAGCAGTGTCCCAGTTGTGTCAGTATTGCCTCTTCCTATTGAAAACCTTCTAAAATACGGGAGCAGTGGGAATAACAATTGTTGCTACTTCTAGAGTGAGTAGCAAATTATGCTGTTTCGTTAGAAAATCTGTTTCTGATACATAATGAATACCTTGTGTTGTGATATCAATAAATAGCTTTACCATGTATAATCCACTCATTAAGGATACATTTTGTCAGAGAAGTGGAATTCAAAATAGAGCTAGATAATGTTAAAATATCTCAGACTCAGTAAAAGGTTTATACAGTCAAATTTGTATTTATACAAGTCTATCTGTAAGAGAGCACAAAATAGTATGGAACGGACTTCTTTGACAGGAAGCAAAAATTTTGTGACAAAAATGACTGTGTGATTAGACCTTTTTCTGACCAAGGACCAACACAAACTACAAAACAATTAAGTTTGTAAAGATAAATATTAAAAGAGACTTGAGCATTTCTACTTAAATAAATATCCAATACAGTTGAGAAGGTAACATACTTTAAAATGAGGAAAGGATACATTTATTGTATGTTACAAAACCAGTTTGTAGAACTCTGCTTGCTTTTGGATGTCGTTCAGGAAGTCACTTGGCATAGATTAACAAGGGACTAGACCTCCATCAGCTTTCTAGACATGAGGAATCAGATAGTCATCAGCTTTCTAGACACAAGAGTGTTTCTATAGGGAAGGAGGAATCTGCGGGGAGGATTGTTTAGTTACCTTGAGAGGGTGAGGCTAGTGTTGGGCTTGGGGCTTTTTTTTTTTTTTTTTTGCATAGAAAACACCCAACCATTATAATTAAGGGAAGTTAAGAAATTCCTATACCATACTTTGGAGCTGTAGGCAAGAACTGCCAAGTTAGATCCATCCCAAAATATTGCAAGTGCACATTCTACTGCAACATTATTCATGGGTGGGATCTCAACAGCTGTATTGGCTAAGCTCAAAATCTTGGTTTTGAGCAAAGAAACAATCTCTGCATCTGTGTAAAGCTTCAGATTTACTTTTACTATAATTGAAATAGTCTAATTCAAGAATCATTATTAGTTTGTATATAATTGCTATTAAAAAAAGCACAATGCAGTTAAAATTCTTATACATAAATTTAGTCTCTACATCTTTTGCTGATGTTCTTGCATTTTGTGCTAAAACTGGTGATTTGGTTTGGCTGATGGTGGGAGGTAATACAGTGAAAGTTCTCCCAAAACTCAAGGCAAGATGGAAAAGGAGGCAGAACTACAGATAGTACAGTGCCACAGGTGGCATGGGGAAATCTTATTAAACTCACGACATGTCATGTAATTGTGGATGGGAGGTTTAAATGTGACTGCTGCTGTCAGAACATCATTTGTTAATACCTTTCTGTGCACAAGTCCAAGCAAGCATATTAAAGAAAATAAACTCAGAATTTAATGAAAACAAGGAGTTAACTGGAACAAATGCCAAATGAAGCAGCTTTCATAGGAAAAATCATATCTTATGAACTTCACTTTTACAGGCAGGCTAATAATGGACAATTGGCTTCCATGGCAGAATATTTTGCTTTGCCACATGAATAGATTAAAGCTTTCATGTTCAAGACAACTCTGTTAGAGAATTTTTATTTGATTATTTTTTTCCTTTGTTTGGTTTTAGTGTTTTCTGTCCCACATAAAGTCATGGGCCTTTTCATCATGAGGCAAATGGTACTCTTTGAAATAAAAAATATGTCTTGGCAGTCTGTTGACCATAAGAAAATGATGTCGTGCCTTTGAGAATCATGAAAGGTTTTCCAAATAGTGACTGCAAACCAGCATTGTTGTAGGATCTTTGTGATTCTAGCTGCACTGTCCCCTCAAAGTCTCATTAACATAACTAAAACTACAATTTATTCAGTTCTTCTCAAGTTTTTTCAAAGGGTCTTATTATGTGTCTTTCCCCTTGGAGCACTCATTCACCCATTCAGTTCACCAGAGCTGCAACACTAAGAAGGAGCACAATTACATACCACCACAAATTTCTTAAGTACTTCTGGAAAACAATATGTCCTTTGAATTTGTTTAAAGTAACATGGATTGATTACTGTCTCTGAAAATTTCTCAAATATTTATGACAAGTTGTTTTTTTTTTTTCTATCACTAAAATACAAACAATAAGTTCATTAAGAGATGCTGTGGTTTACTTGCAGGCAGGTGGGTACTAATCAGATGCAGTGTCTTTCTTTGCTACTGTTCATTTTTTGGTTCAAAGCTGTACAAAAGCAACATATTGGGTCTCACAATTAAAAAGCCTTATTCCAATTGGGTGTGTTAAATAACAGCTTTATGCTTAGAAGAGTGCCTTTTACTCACAAAGTAATTTTTGACTAGTGTGAATCAATTCCTTGATATCAGTAGAATTTTATTGACCGGGATCAATTCATTCACCTGCATGAAGGATTGTGCTTTACTTAAGTCCTCAAAGCTGTGCTCAGGTGCCCCTCAAGGGATGCCCAGCCCTTTAACTACCGACACAGTAGGAACATGTGTGGTGTGAAATCTCAGAGAACCAAACACAAAGCTTGAATGCCAAGCTGACCACAAGCTGTTCAGGTGTTGGGGGACTCCTCAGCTTTGCTGTGAAACTTAGTTTCTCCAAAACCAGTCTGGTATGGAAGTACAAGCTCAATACAGTGTCAGCATGAATTTCTTAGTGCCACTTGGAGTCAGAGCTGGGTGTCTTTTACACCTTTTTTTAGCAAAATGAATATGCATATCAGGGTTTGCAGATATGCTTGAGTTACAATGGAAGAACAGGAAGGAAGGAAGGAAGGAAGGAAGGAAGGAAGGAAGGAAGGAAGGACCTGTACTTTATTCTTTCTTTTCAGCTCAGAGGAAGGACCACATTCTTGCTACAATGTTTCTCTTAGAGTTTAATTTTTCTCTAATGTATTTGTTCCTACTGTTTGCTGATTTTAGGTACAGAATGCTTTGTCTTTTTATGATAGAAGTTTGCTAAATTACATTCAACAAGTGTTTTTACCCATTAAGATTTCTTTCCGAATGTTGTTTTGTTGTTGTTGTTGTTGTTTGTGGGTTTTTTCTTTTCTATTTCTTCTGTTTATACCTAGGCATGTTGCAAATCTGTTAAGCCATTATTATTTCATTTTTTTAAGGTTCTTGCAAAATACTTTCTATAATAGCCTAAAGTTAATATAGTTTTCTCAAAAACTTCTTTTTAAAATGAGTCAAGTTTGATTACAATTCTCAAATACTTCTTGTGTTATTTTAAATGCTTATTCTTTTCTTTCTTTCCTTTCTAGTGTCTTTAATATTTCCATTTTGAAAAGGGCCACTTGGGATAGACTATGTTGTTGGGTTTCTTTTAAAGTTTTACAGAAATGCTATGGACAAGGTCTTTAAATCTGGGTGAATATCACCACCACCTTCAGACTCCTGATGTCTAGATATGCTTTATCATTTGGTTTCTGGGTTTGCATGGAATTTGTGTATCAGCTAGGAAGACTACAAAGGCACCAACCAAGATCCCAATCTGGGCAATCAGTACAGCAAGGACTCTAGGACATAACATAGCATGTTTTCAATTTAGGTCTGTTTATGCCTTAAACTCCTTAAAGACATTGAGACCACCCTCCATTGTTCTATTTCTAAAAAGAAAGAAGGTTTATCGAGTGGTTAAAAAAAACCCCAACAGACTTCCTTCTGCACAGTATTTCCTGATCAGATGTGAAATTCTCAAGCTAAACTCTTATTTCAGAAACTCTTGTCTTAGGATTTTGGTATATGAAAATGCGAGAATGCCAGTTCTCCTTCCTCCTGTGAGCCCACTTTTTATTCATAAGCTCTAGTTGAAATTTAATACCTTTATCTCAGTTTTAAAATAGGTAGTTCATTAGAAGGACAGATAGATCTGATTTTATAATAAGTATATTATATGTTTGTACTTGTTCTCTAGACATAAAAAAGAAGTCATAAAACCAAATAAATATACAAAACAAAAATACCCCTAAACAACAAAAAATCCATATTTCATTGGAAGATTTAGAAAATACTTATCTACTGCACTGGTCTATCAAGTAATGTTTGCATTTTGTGCAATTAATTGTACTTCTGAAAGAGATGTCGACATTTAATAGTGTATTTCCTGCAGTCTTTGATACAGCTGGAAATAAAAAAATAAATGCCAGTCATTTAACTTTCTGTTTCTTTCTTTTTTTGTTGTGCTTTCTTTTCTCAGGCGAGTTCTGTTTAATATCTGCCTGAATAAGCCTGGCTGACATGGTTTTACCTACAGTTCTAAAATTACACTGGACTAAAGTGGACAAGCAATTTAAGTGGTTAGAATAAATACTGCACACTTTACAATGTGTGTTGTGGCAAGCAAACAATGTAAGTGTTAACATAACTCAACTTCTAGTTCAAGATTTGTTTTTCTCTGTTGTCAGGAAATCCTAATGAAGGAGCAGTAGAAAAAAATCTTTGCCTAGGAATTTGTAGTGTGGACAAGACAACGCACAGAACTCCCCTCTATCTGAACCAAGTAATTTATTACTATGGTGCCAGGAAGGGCTAAAGAAATCACACTGGCTGAGGATGCTTTCCGTTATTTCTTCTTTCTATCAGACATCTTCTATTAGATTTAATAGAATCTTCTCCAAGAGCAATTTACCAACCAGAAAAATGTGTTACAATTTAGTAAGTGTTGCTCTTCCTCAGCTAATTCATTTTGTAACCTTTTTTATGCATTGTTTTAAAGGTCTTAATCACACGTGCACGAATCCTAGAAGGGTGAATAAGAGAAATTGAAAATTTTTCCTTTATTCCTATCTCTCACTGAAGCCAAATCACCAGCAAGATAGAACGGTGTGTAAAAAGTATCATTTAACACTGGTGTGGGTTTTTTAGTCAATGATTCATGTTGCTCTGTATTTTTCTAGCTGGCTTTTACACCAACACACAGAATCTGTAATTTTGGTACTATCCCACATGTCAAAATGTCTCCATACAAGAAAGAACCACCCATCCTGCCACGGGGATTCATGATGAAATGGGATTGACTATTTCAGAGCCCATGTATGGCTCATTTCACTCACAATCTCTCAAGTGGTAACCAGGCTGTCAGAAGCATCTTGAAAACTATTTTTCTACATGTCCCTTACTCAAAAACAAGTTTTCAAATATCAATGGAAAATGAATTTAAAGAAGCATGAACAATATTAATTTACCTACCCCAAGGGAGGGTTGTCATGAAGCGTCTTTAGCTGTCTCCCTAGCGTCAGGCATGGTGATCCTCCTCTCAGTCCCCTGGGGATTCAGTGGTCTAAGAGAAGATGAGATATGGTAAAGAATGAAGGGCTGTCTTCGCCAATTTGCAAGTCAGAATTAATTTAATCCTACTTTCCTTATTCTATGAAGAAAGAGAAGAAGGCTGGCAGTAAGAAGGTAAAGTCCTGATGGCATCACTCTCTTGTCTTCCTGTAAAATGTCGAGCATGTGTTCTAGTATAAGCAGCTACCCAAATTATTAAATTGAATTGAAAATGTAGGAAGAAATGAACTTCCTCAACCTCTTTATTTGCTTGTCATTTAATTTCATATCTTTAATTGGCTTAAAGGGATTAAGGATTTGATTACAGGACTTTGTGTTTCAGCAGTTTTATAAAGCTGGAAGAAATAAATAATTAGCTTTGAAGAGCAGGTAATTCTAAATGCAGGAGCAAGATGTCCATGTAACCTCATCATTATTTGGCACTCATGACTATTGCAAAGAACTTTCTAACTTGCCAGCAGGCTTGAAGCCCTCCCTTTTGTTGTTCAAAAGTGTGAAGGGACAAGAGGATGTATCTGGACTGGAAATAATTTCAGAAAGTTCCGTTATACACATTGTCCTCTGCACTCTGGTGGTCTGCCCAAAGAATCTGTAGACCAGTTAATCCAGTTCAGAGCTGGATTAATTCTAAAGACTGAACAGAATACTCCTCTGTAACTGAAAATCTCATTTCTGATCCAATAGAGTCAAGGAAAATGCTCCATAGCAATCGAGATGCTCATTATAGGGAAATGTTCCTCACTTGTTGGTTGGCTGATATGTGGTATGTGGGAATTGAACCTTTTACAATCAGGCCATGTACTTTTTAAATTATTAATTTTCATTACACAAGTTTGATCTCATAATTTCTACTGCTGGGGTTTTTTAATTAGTAAATACATGTACAGTTGCACTATCTGCAGCAATATAATTTTTAAAGGAAAGGTTTTTGGTATTCAAATGTCCTCTACATATTCTGACTGTACAAGGAGACGATGAAAGTATCTTGAAAGAGATGATCAGCTGTAATATGATTCCATTTGTTTTCTGTAGTACTTTCAAAGGCACTGCAATAACACCTGTCAGTATAACTAGGTTTTGTCAAATAGTATCATAAATTTTAAGCCTAATACATTCATTGATTTTTTGTTGTTGTTTTAGTTTGTTTGGTTGGGTGGTTGAGTTTTTTTGTACAAATGTTTTATTTATCAAGAATTATTAAATATTATGTCTAAACTAGTGGGGAACCAATGAAGGCCTCATATAAATTTGTATATCAACGCTGCCATACATAAATAATTTTTTTGGGTTTTTTTTGCTGCCAAAGATGCTAATAAAAACAAAGCAGAACTTCTACTGAAGTGGTTTTGCGGTTGTCATAAAATATAGTCTGGGAAATTAGAATGTAGCAGCATTTTGGGGTTCTTTGTCTGGAATTGAGGCATCTAGAAATATTAAGTAGTGCTTTTCATTTAGGCAAACGGCAAGGACTAATTTGCATTCTTCTATGGTTCTTCCTATGAGCAGATCAACAAAGCAGTGTTGGCTTGAGTCCTGATGATTCTGGCTGATGGCCTCACATCCCTGGCTGCCTGGTGTGTGACTCATGCATTTGCAAAGTGTATGAGGGATAAAGGGATTCATCCTGCACCCACTGACTTCAGTGGGACAGTATCAAACACAAAGACCCATTGAAACTCAATGGGACTTAGAATCCTAAGTAGGGCTGTACAAGAAACTGATTCTTTGGTTGTGCCACTGAATTTTTTAATTAGGAATAGAAGAGGAAAAAGTGGGATGATTAGAAACATATCTGTGCTAATTTTCACAGAAATATCAGAGGTTAAACAAAGCATTGCATTTGCCATGGATGCAATTCTCATTGCATAAGGGGAAAGAAAGCCATTATTTTTTAGTAATTTAAAAAGTTTCACACAGAAAAATATGTTAAAAAAAGATAAGCCTTTCACCTTGAAAATTTCAATATGAAACCCTCAATTAAAATATATTTTTTCACTGAATCTGTTAATTGTTTCAGTCTCTCCAGATTTCATTTTTAAAATAAATATTTTACAGAAGAGTGTATTATGAACTGTTCATACTAAATTACATTATCAAATTGGGATGTACAGATTTGTTTCCTTAGTGGACCTTACTTGCTTTGAGGCAAGAAAGAAGTCCTTCTTTCACTGCAGTCCCTTCCCTCAGAGATTCCTATTCTCATCACAATCTGGCTTCCAAAGATGCTGCTGAACTGTCCCACCTTTTAAAAGGAAGCATGCACAGATTTTGTCTTAACTAGTACCTCAGGCTGTAAACTCTGCTCATTCAGGATCTCTCTCAGATAAAACTGATCTGCCTATGCAACAATCAAGGTGGAAAAACCCAGGAGAAGAGAGGATAATTGGAAACACAGTGACTTGTACTCTAGCTAGATTTCCAACAGCACATTTTTTTGTGGGTCAGAGCCACTGAACAAGCATTTCGAAGATGTTTAGTTAAATATTCCTGTGGAATACAGTGGGATGTACCTCCATGCATCCACATGGAGTCTGGTCTTCAGACTGCAGAAGTCTGCACAGCTCCGTAATTTAAATACCTTTAATACTGGACTCTACTTGAACAATCATTTTTTTCTAGCTTAGAATTCTCTCACTCCCCCTATCCTTGTGTAGGAAAACATCAGGGTTTGCAACTGTTCACTAGGCTGGATGGGTTAATTTACAGGAGTAAAGGCTTTTTATGATTTAAAGTCATCTCTGCCACTTTTTGCTTGGTAACTGCACTCATACATTAGTGCTTTGAAAGATGTAAGAACAGAGAGCTGGTGTCTGGATGCCTAGGACCTTATCACAATCTCCTTGTAAAATTAAAATCAGTCAACTATGAAGTAAAAACTCTAAAAGAAGACAAAACACTCTCTGTCATTTGTTATCCAGATTTAGGTTAGGCATTTGACAAGGTGTTTCCCAAGGGATATAAAAAAGATCCTGCCAAGTTTATGAACTGACTTGGAACATCTTTATAGAGATTGTCTCTTTTCAAGTTAAGACTCTGATAAACAGCTCTGATTTCAGAGTGTATCAGATGAAGAGATAAAGTGTTAAAGGACCGGTGGCATATTACTCATTTTAGAAAATGCTTTAATAAAAATAAACATAAAATACATTATTTAACTCCTTCTTATAGCTAATTTCAGAACAGTGTAAGAACAATTATCAAAAAGAAAAAAAATCTTTCATACTATAATCTTCATATGAAATTTTAAAAAGTTAAAGAGCACTTACTATGTATGAATTTCTGCATAATTGCAAATTAACTACTCATATAATTAAGCAATCTGCTCAAAGTTCTCACTCTGATTTTTGAAGTGCTTATAAAACTAAATTGCTCAAACCCAGGAAAGAAATTAATAGATGTGAAATGCTAATTAGATGAAGGCACAGAATTAAAGGAGAAGCAACAGGAAATAGGGATTAAACAAGAATAGATAAATATTTCAGTTGGGAATTAAAAAAAAATAGATAGAAAAGAGAAACTAAATAGCAATGAACTAACAATATATAAATTTCTTGTCCCCAAGTTGCTTTAAAATATAAGATCTCACTTATTTAAAGGAATGTTGCTGAGAGAGCAGTATGGCTTCCTATTTACTGTAAGATGTTGGAAATATTGGTGGTCTTCTGATCTGCTCAGAACGTGGCTCCATATCATCATAGACACCAGGGATGAGGCTCATAGCCAGGCTTCTGGAGCCTAACTTTACAGGAAAAATGGCTCTGTAAATGTTATAATCAAAGGAATATGCAGTACTGTCAGTGAAGGCTAAAAAAGCCCCTCAGCTGACCAGTGAGCTTGTTTAGGATGAATACGCTGGTTCTGTAAATTCAGCTAACTATGGCTTGGACAATAGCCTAGGCACGCATTCTACAGTGTACTGTGGAGCACGATATTACAAGCATCTACATTTAAGTGTCTGAATCTAAAGGAGAATTTCCCTCCCTTCTGCCCCTTGTTCTCAAAGGATGTTTGCAGAACATACAACACTGTCAAAAATAGCCTTGCACAGCAGATCACAGAAATACATGGTTGGATCCTACTTCCTGAATATTCCTGCTTAATGCCTCTTGGTACTTAATATACCTCTGTGCCCGTGAGGCTGGAGTATGTAGGACAAGATATTCAAAACCTTCACACTTCCGGAATGAACATGCCACGTGGTTGGGAAATACACTGTCTTCTTCCTGAAATCCCTTTTAATAAGAGAAAAGGAGGTACAGCTCTTTTCTTGCTCCAGAGATGCACATAACTCATCTTTCAAAGGCTCTTTACCGGAACATGGAGGAAACACATTCTGCTCTAGTGATGATTTTCACCATGTTTGACTTCAAGCTGTCCCTGCCATGTTTAACCAGACCAGCTAATGCTGTTTCCATTTTCTCCTCTAAATTTCACTTTCTTTGCCTCATGAAGGCTTTTTTGGTTTTTTCTCCTCATCCTTGTTCCAAATGGAGGTTTACGATACACAATAGTCACAAGGCAACATGGAAGTTTAGACTGGTTTCTGAGTGGAAAAGTATAAATTAAGAGGAACATATTTGGGGAAACAGGGAGATAAGGGAGAAGAAATCACTTTAAGACAAACACAAAAAGATTTTGCCAGGAAAATACATTTTCAAATAATTCCTGTCTGGCAAAAATACATTCAAAAAGTCACAGCTCCATCCATCCCAAGGCTCCATTCCCCGAATTTATAAAAAGAAGTGCTTTAAAACAGTTTGTTATCATCCTTGCCTGCAGTATATCTGAATGCTCATCTCAGCCACACAGCACATCTATGCCTGTTGGTCAGAAGTTTCGTTGAAAACATGGTGTTTACCTGTGTTATCCTCTCAGCATTAATAGTCATGTTGCTCTTGACTCTTAGATGATGAATCCATTCTACCACCTGTCTGCTGGGGGATAAACAATATTGCACAGAAATTATTGTTCCTGCAAGCATGAGTAGCCAATGGAGTGGGAAGGGCTTGCTGGATTGGAAACAGGTTGGAAAGACTGGCAGTTCTTTCCATAAAAAAGCTCATCAAATGCCTGATCATCATGAAAAAAAGAGCGTATATGAATCATGACAAAATTGAAGACCTGATTTTGGGCATGTTTTGGAGATACATGACAGACTGATCCCTAAAAATAAATGACATTATGAAAAACTAATGTCTGCTAAAAATAATTTAAAAGTATTAATACATTAGAAGTTGCGTGTTTTCAACTGCTGATTTCCTAGCAATATGTTTTTTACACAAAGATTGGAAACAAGAATGACTCATAACATGATTTATTTTTAAATTAAAAACAAGCTCCTGTGTTAAGAAATTTACTATGAAAGTATGTATTTAACAGGGGGAAAAAAAGCAACTAAAAATAAAGTGTTGTGGTGTTGTATAAGTATGCTACATGTGACTAAATCAACGCTGCATGAGCATTTAATATTTTTTGGTTCTTTTGCAGAAAAAAAAAATTAAAATAATTTTTATTTGCCCAGGAACAGTAGTAAAGCTCTGTTGAATGCTCTTTCTGAAGGGGAAATAGTGTACTTTACAAGATATCAGATTTTTTAGATTTAAAAGATTTCTTTTTTTAATCAGAAGCAATTTGTGTTCAAAATTGCTCCATGTTGATTTCAAAATAGCAAACCAAAAAATATAGCTGTAAAATTGTTGGTTTTTACTTCTTATGTTTCCATCACAACAATTGGGAAAAAATCATTCAGTCTGGAATGAGATGAGGGAGAAGATGAAGGGTCAGGTGTTCATCCATTTGATTCAAAACACTTTTCAAAATTTCAATGTTTGCGGTCCCAAAGATAATTTTTTATAGAACACAGTAACTTGATTGATTTGTATCTTTATTCAGCAGAAGATATTTTATTTGTTTCAGTGACTTTTTTTCTGTTTTCTTTACCCTGAGCAGCAATAGTGGAGTTTATATTACATAAAGTTAGTAGCTTGCAATGTAAAGTGTCACAATTCCGCAGCAGAAACCCAGCACAAGTTTGGATTGCTTTTGCAGGAGCACATAAATACTTTAACACAGACATCTCCAGAGAGGTAGGTATTCATTGCCATGTAAGGACAAATTATGAGAAACTGCAGTGACAAGTAAAATGGTAAATGTAATTTTTTGCAAGGGAAATGACAAAGCAAGACATCCTACTGATAAGATCTATTGTTAATCTTTGCATTCCCAAGAGAGTGAGACTAAAGTCTCATTGATCAAGCCACATGATATTCAATTTGACAACACATTACTAAATACTGTATGAGAAAAAATGCAGGATGGATTCCCTAGGGGATCTAACGAGATTATTTTTTGTTTTATTCTTCTGTGTTTCACAAATGGAAGTAATTACAAATTATTTGTCTAACAGAATAATAGAACTTTTCTCCTTACAATCTGTGAAGTTTCCTTTCTTTTTAAAGTTGTTCTTCCTTATGCAAAAGACAGAAACAGAAATTACAAGTTTGACAGTATCACTGAGAATTTTCCTTATCTTTGTGCTTCCTTTGCCTAAGAAATTTTTTTTACATGAAAAACAGAGGGAGAAGCAACCAGAATATTTTTACTTTCTTCAATAGCTGAAACCTTGCAATTCCTTTCTTAATTTCTTTTGATTTGAAGAATACAATAAGAAGCAAGGGAGTAAAATCCTTTTAATTTTTTAATTTATTCATTATTTTTAATAGTGTCTTGTATTCTCTGAATGTATATTAAAACTCTGAGGCTCTCTCTTCATAGCGCCACAGAAGCAAGGTCCGTGTCCAGTCTATTTAAATTCAAACCTTCAATTCAGATGATGTGGAGTGTCTTGGATTAGTGTAAAACAAAGATACAGATTGCATTTTCAAATCATGAAATTGATTTGTTTTAACCGCTGACAATATTTCAGAGAACAGCAATATCATGAAAAGGAAGAATTTATGCATTATAAATGCATAAATGAGTTTATAATGTCTCTAAAATTCATCAAATATTTCAGTTACTGACCTTCAACACCAGTATACTCCAAAAGTGCTAATTGCTTTTTACATATTTTAAGTTTTCAGCGATACTGGCAAGTTGGAGATTAGAGATCAGCTTGAGACTATTCATGCATTATTTTCCTCAAAGTAAATCAGCATCACTTGTAGATACGGAAGTCTGATATAGAAAGGGTGGCTTAAGATCTCCTTCAGAGAAGGATAAGGAGCTGAGAGGCACGGAGATGAAAAAGAAAGTAACAGTTTCACATTATCTGAAATGACTGCTTCTGATCTGTGGGTAAATGGTGACTTTAGACTGTGAAGATTTTCTTGTCCTGTTCAAATATGAGGAATGATGGGTTACAGGATTAATAGCATTTGTCAGTCGAAGGCAGGAAGCTCTTGTTGCTGTTCTTCTTTATGCTGTCACAACTGATCTGCCCAGCTGTTGTTGTCAGGGAATTGCAACAATTTAGCAAATTGCATTAATGTAACGCGGCACGCGAGGCACGAAACCTGTAGTTCATGGTATTGCTATTTTGAATTTTTTTAGGAGAAAAAAATAAACAAAATGCAGTAGATACAGAAATCCTTTTATTTGTTTATTTCAAAATTATCATAACTTTATTTAAGTCCTTTAATTATGACAATGGGCTCTTTGGGGGGTTAAAAATTAGTACAGTTTAAAAACTTGGTGCTCAAGTTAGATTGGATGGCTTTGGTTCATTGCTGGCCTTATCTCAAGATACAGGTCTTAATGGTCCAAGAAAACTTAATTCCTTGCTAGAAATTACAGCTAATAGATCTCAGACTTGTAGGAGAGTCTAGTAGTAACATAAAAAATTCTCACTGCAAATTCTTAAGGAAAAAGCACAGGATAAAATTTCAGAACAATAGGTTAAGGCATTGCTTTCCCAAATTCCATCTGCCGACAAACCTTGCCTAAGTAAAAATTAGCAGCAGGGTAACATAGTGTAGAATTTATTTTTTCAGGTAACTGAAAAACTATTTGAGAAAATAACTGTCATCGGTTTCCTTCAGAGACTCTAAAACAAGCCTTGGAGAGGAAAGATAGAGATCCTTTATAAGTAATGGACTGAATCCTGAAGTATCCCGCAGTACGTGACTGAGAAAGGTGATGGATGCAAATCAAGGGAAATATACTGAAATTCATGTTTTTTCACTCTCACTGATATTTTTGGTGTTTTTTTTTTTCACTCAGCCATAGGGTGATGTCTGTCTCAAAGTACAGTGTAGAAATGCCATTATTTAGCACCTACCAGCAAAGTAGCTTGATCTCTTTCCTTCTGGTGAAGATGACATAAAAGCCTGAGTGAAGAAAACTGAAAGAGATTTCTACAGAAACAAACAAATTTTTCCACCTGCTTTTCATGCCTATGCTTCTTTGTATTCTTCTACAAAGCATACGACCCTGAAGGCAAGCCAGGCTGTCTCCCTTCTTTCAAAAGTTTAAGAAATCCAGGAGAGCAGATATTTTCAAAACATCTTGTAGGTCCTAAGTGGGAATTAATTCTGATTTATCTCCAAAGAAACACTTCTCAGAAGGATGGAAAGGGGGAAACATTACCATGAAGATTTGTTTTTTCTTTAAAGAATGAAGGTGCCAGGTTAACCAAGTCAAGATAACCTCAACCTTTCTATGACCCTGTGAATCTGTGAAGTCTGCAGGAACAGTCTGCAGCAAAAAGTCAAGTAGAGTCTATTCTTGCCTAAAAAGGAGAGTATGAGTATTTTATTAGAAAAGATGCCTCTGCTTTGAGGCAGTACCCTAAGCCCTGAGGACTGTAAGACTTGAAACTTAGATGTAGAGAAGGACTTGAGAACAAACAGCAATTACTTCAATTCAGATAAAAATATTTATCTCCTTCTACCCTCAAAGCAGGTTGCTTGGAGAAGGGATGGTTATTCAGCAGATATCTAGCTTGATATGATAAAAGTTGTGATCTTTTATGTTTCATGTTGTGATTTTGTATTTTGATGGAAATCTGATTTGAAGCCAAATACCAAGGCAATGGAAGGGTTTGGAGAAGAGATGATGTGTTTTACTCCAGACGAAAACTGATTTGAAAGAGTGAAAATTCACTGAAAAGTTTCTGAAATAGCACTAAAATAATGACTTGGGAAACAGCCCTCTTAGGAAGAAAAAAAACAAAAACAAAACCCAACAAAACAAGATCCAACCAAACAAAAAGCTTCTATTACTATATCATGCATGGTGTCAATTACAATATAGAAGAATAGCTGTGCAACAGTGAAAAAAAAGCCAAACCTGCTGCTAATTGAAGAGGAAAAATATGTGACAAAGTTCTTGTATGTCTGGTTAGACTGACTATGCACCATGAAAAGAATGGAAGAAAAATAAAGCTTCTTGTTAAAAGCTATGCTTGTTGTCAGTTGAGTTTCATGTTGCTTTTATAGATTAACATACATCAATGTACTACACATTTCTTCAAAAGTAGCTCACTAAAATTGTCTTGCACTGGTGAAATGGAAGGAAAAACTGCTCTGAGAGCTGCAGTACTATGGGAAGTACTACGGAAGTACTATGAGAATTTTCTATTATTGGTTTACACTGCTTTAAAAGCACAAAGTGTAAGCAATTCTATTCTTCATTAACAGTAAGTAGACAAAAAAACAAAGAAAAATTATATCTAGTAAATACATGGAAGGAAGAATCACTGTGACAAATCCTCACCTGCCATGAATCGGCAAAGCTTCACTCAATTCAATGGAGTGATTCACTCTATTTCAACATCCCAGCCAGAAAAAACACAGTGCACTTGCACAAACTGGGTGCTCCTTCTGTTCTGCTTTTTTATTAGCTGTTATTGTGGCATGAATGTCCATATCAAATCAAACCCACCTTTCAATGTCTTCTGTCATGTAATAAGCATAAAATGAACATATAGTCTAGTTAATGAAGGACATTATTTTTTCTAGATATGTCACTAGTACCTAGGAAACAAGTTCTTGTTCCGTTGACTGTGTTTTATTGCAGTTGTAAATAATTTTTAAAAAATTGTCTTGCCCACTTTGAAGACAATAAATATTCTGCCCTGAGATCAATACCATGTCATATGTGTTTTTATTATTTTGTCCATTTTAAAATTAATTTTTCAACTATAATTTGATGAGATACTTTATGTATGGTTTTCTTTATTCTTTTTTGTGTTGTATTGAAGCTATTAAGAATGTACTTGTCTATAAGTCATGGTATAATGTGGATTTGTTAATATCATGTTATGAGTGTGATTCTGTGTTCTTGGTACATCATTTTACTGTTTTATTAATGTTGCTTAATACTTTGGGCCAAATGGGCATGATTTATGTACTATCCACAGGGTAAATTGAGCAAACTTCTAGTTCACTTATTTTCTCTTCTTTATGTTGTTTTATGTGTTTATGCTGTCTTATGTTGCTTAAAAAATAGAGCTCTGATTTTACAAAGTACAAAAAATCAAGGTCACGCTGATTTTATGTTTTTCAAAAATAACCAGGTTTTATTGGTTTATTTCTAGAAAAAAATATACTGAAAAATTCACTATGAATACAATTCAATGGAAAATTTCTAGTGTAATAAAAGTTCAATCACTTTATCATTCCCCCTTCCCTCATTTCTTTTAATAGAGTAGGAAATTCTTACAAACAACTGTATGTTATTTATATGTGAAAAGAACCTAAGTGGCAAATATAAACACCGACAGAAGCAGACTTATATTAAAATTTAAAGTTACATTCAATTTGCATTTTGTCTAATCTTGTTATTTTATAACTGCCCTGACATGTTAGTCACCCCATTTTACTACAAATTAGAAAAAGTGAGAATTATGAAAATGTACCCAACAAAGATACTTCTTGTATAATTAGGAAATCTTTTTTTACAGAAATATGAAATCTTTGATGAATNATAAAAAAAAAAAAAAAAAAAAAAAAAAAAAGCCAAAAAAACCCAAACAAAAGTTTTGTTAACACTGAAATACATCATTCTTTCAAGTCAGGGAAGAAGTCTGAAGAACTCTTTGAAAAATAAGATTTTTTCTGAAGGCTAATTTTCTTATCTGAATGTGGTATTTCTATAGTACTTTATCTAGCAAAGTGCTCTCTAAACTGGGTGTTATATTGGCATAATCAACCTTGTTCCCAATTGTCAGTGACAAATTATGACTCCAGCTATTACATGACTTAAATTTAGAGACTTAATACGTGAGTACCACTTCTAGTGAATTCTTATTTTTCTTAACAAATTTTCTTACTAGTTTTATAAAAAACTTGACTGAAAAGTTTTTTTTAGACAGATGGAACTAAATCCTCCAAATTAATTATAAAGACTTCTTAACTGTAAATTTCTTGCTAGGAATAAGCTAAAGTTTGAATGTTTTATGAGTATGACACCAGCAATTTCTTTTTTAGCTTCTAACAGAAAGGAAAAACGAAAAAAAAGACCTTCATTAAGAAATGAAAAAGCAACTGCTCCACATTTGTCTTGTTTTTAAGAAAGCATGAGTATTGTTCTTGATTCACATCGTGGAATTCAGGGGATATATTGCTGTTGAATTTAGAGTGAAGATATTAAGACCAATATGCACATCTGTGATTAAAGAGCTAGGGAAATTAAAGCTTTGCAGACGAAAAAAATGTGCTTTCCAAAGTTGCAAACAAGCACATAGCTCTTGCAGGCTGTATGTCTAAAAGTTATTTGCTCATTCGACCTCATATGAGGAAATGTTACAGTGACTGAGCAAACAAAGGCAAATGTTTTCCACAATACTTAATTGTTTTGAAGAGTTAATTTAGATGTGAATGCTTGCAGTCTTTCCAAGTAAATTATATCTAATTATGAAGCACATATTTAAATGTGATATATAAAGAAGGAGTTCGTAAGGAAGGACAGATATTTTCAAAGTAGTTCAGTTTAAGAAATTATGGCTTTTATCCTCTTAGGGAGCAAATGGAAGAATTTTCTCAACTACACACTGTGGCCAGGATAACCCTTGGCAGACCAATACAGGCATGTGTCATGTGGCACTGGGCCAAGGAGCACCTTAGGACCCATTAAATAGGCATCTTACAGTAGTGACGGCAAGACAGTGAACAAGCCAGGACAATATAAGTCATGTACATTACGTCCAGACTCCCTCTGGATGCGTTCTTGGGTTTACATCCGTGCTCTATCTGACTAATCCAAGGATAGATTAAAATGCATACCTGTATGTGTATGCACAGAGGAAAAGGAAGAAGGGGAGAGCAATTAAATACTAGATACATAGCATGGCATAATGGGTGAAAAAAAAATTGAAAAAAGAATGCTGATTTTATTATTCGCAAAGTGTGTGCCGGAATAGCTGACTTTCAGTAGTGCTTAATACAGATGATGTTTTAATATTCTACAACTTCAAAAAAGAATGAGACTGTGATTATGATACATTAAAGCATTCTGTATGTTTGGAAGAACAACTCAGAGCAGAACACAGTACCTCATTTTCTAGAGAAAACAGAATTTCCTTTTACATCTTCTGGTTACAGTCACTCACCTCTTCAGTAGAAAACTGTGCACTTGTGGACTCACCAACCTCACCCACATGCCACTAAAGCCCACATGTTACCAGAAGAAATAGGAAGAAAGAATCAAAACTATGTGCATGCATTTTGCACAATATTATTACATTTCCACCGTCTCATAATATTTGTGCTTCACCAGCCTCTGCTGACCATTAATATTATAGTTATTACATGCACATCATATAGATTTATTACACAGAGGTTACACACCTCTATGTAGCTTTTGTACAACATTTGTACCTAAATGTAATTTCTCAGCCTCACAGTTTATCTGTCGTTATTCCATTTATTTTTCATTTTCTAGGGGGTTTTGTATATACTATTTTCTAATAGCTATCTCCATCATGATGTCTCATACACTGTATTTCATTATTCTGCTTTGTGATGCATGACTATTATTGCACCCCGGTAAATCTAAACTCTACTTTCACCTATTCTGAGTTTTTATGTCTTAGTTCTTTTCTGTCTTTATGCCCTGTCCCAACAGCAGTTTCTTTTTCATTGTGAAGTCTCAGCCCAAATACTGAGCTCAGAGAATGCTGCTAAAGAGATACTTGATACAGGCAGTCCATGACCATATCTATTTTCAATTTCTTTCCCAAAAGTTCTCATAGTCATTACAATTACTCTGGGTGTAATGGACTACTAGAAAATGGATTCACTGAGTATACAAATCATTGAGAAAGGCTCCTAGCCTAGTTTGTTCTGCTGAAGACCATGCACACTCAGACTGGTCTTCTAGATGAAGTCTGTGCGTTACTTACCACCCTTTGTGTTTGGTGCCAGGGAAAGCCACTATGGATGTAAATTCCTAAACATATCCAGATGGTGTGATTCTTGTCTCGCTCTGCATGTACTTATATTTTGAGCCTCTAGCCTTTAACAATTCAACTCCATGTTCCAATCAGAGCTGGGCATGAGTGTGATTTTTTTTCACCTTCTGCAAGTATCTAATTTTGAGTGTTTACAGTTATCTGAAAAAAAAGTTGGACATCTTCATTAGTCACTTGATTTCCATTACTGAAAAACAATTATTTACCTCAACACCAAGTCAATCTTGCCCTCTGAGTTTCTACATCAGCTGTATCTCTGACTTTACCAACTCTAGATCACAGTCCTTCACCTTTTCTGCCTCTCTTTCTCTGACCACAGTGTCATATCTATTTTGCTCCTACCTCCTCCACAGGTGTCTCTCCTCCCTAAGAATTACTATCTTTTCACATTTTTCTGTTCTTTCTTTTCTGCTTAACACTTGAATAACTGCAGAATAGCAAAACTGCACTGACACTCTCAATTCTCTCTGCCATTGCTCTTTAATTAAAACTTTGTGTTAATACAGTACATCTATTTAATTTTGTTGCTTGATTTAAATTTGCTTTATGTAAATCACACTTTCAGCCCTTGTATTCCTAAAATCTTGCATGGAGAGATAGATTTGCTAAAGTAAAACACTTTTTTCTTAATCAAGATAATTTGATGCTCTGCCTTCCTCATTCACAACTGCATTAAAAACTCAGTACAGCTATATTACATTAGGTTATCATTTTTTTCTTTTTACCAAGTGTCAATGGAATTTGTTTTTTAATTCGTGCAATTTTACCAAGAGTATAAGACATGGTAACTCTATGTAAACAGCTGTTTTACTTTGATTCTTTAAACTGATGAGTCATTCATTATAAATATTTTCTTCTAAAGATTTCACATGTATAGGAAGTTCTGAGAGCCTTTAAAAGTTTGATTATCCAGTAGATTATTCATTAGCTTAAAAATTCTTATTCAGTACCTTAAAAAATACCATATTCAAAAACTTTTATTATAATCAATATTAATCTCTATCTTAATCATCAAAGAGAATTTAATTTAAACATGGTTCTGTTAATTTGCACTCCTGAAGTCCATAGAAAACCTGTCTTTAGACTGCTGGCTATGACATGTGATGTGGATCAGACTCAGGTGCAAGTTTCATCCTCTCTGAGATTAGGGTGCCTTCTATAGATTTGTCCCTCATAAATATGTAAACATTTTGGGTTGGGTTTTGTGTTTGGTTTGGTTTGTTTGTTTTTTTTTTCAAAGAGGCTTTTGCTATTTAACTTTTGGAATGAAAGGGATATGTTCCTACATGCCTTTAAATTGAGAAAACATCAAAATTTAGGCAGTACCTGATGAGATATGAATTCTCTCAATTGATGTGATAACAGAACTGTCATGGAATTATGGAAAGGGTGCTTTGTTCTGTGTCCCTTTCCTAGTTAACACAGGGTCTTTTAACTGTAATAGCCAAGAGTAAAATAATAAAAAGCCTGCCTTTGACAACAATATCCTTACTACGTCTGGTACAAAAAAGAAACCAGAAAACATACCTGGTTTTTTGCAGAGTGGAGTGAGAAATCTGCTGCCTATGGCTGTGATATTTATTTAGAAGATATAAGCAGGGAAGAACCATTAAACCACACTGAAATTCCTAATTCATCCATCCATATTTTGTAATGAAATTAATTGCCGAAGTAAGTACAATAACATTTCTAAATAAATTATGCTAGACAGTGCCTAGATTTCACAATGCAAAATGATTAAAATCAAGTGGGGCATTCAAAAAATAAAACCCCTTTAAAACTGCAAAGTTCTTTTGTTTGTTTTGGGTTCTTTATTTGTTTTCGAATATTGTTAGATATGTTCACTCTGAACATCTTCAGGTGTTTGGCATTTTAACTCAGTTAGGAACATACACCATAATACCAGGGGTACGTATTCTCCCACTTAAATACTTTGAAAATTATTTCAGGTTTTTAAGTGGACAAAAGTAAATTTCATTGCATTGCTGAATCCTTAAACCACCAGTAGCAAAATTATATTTAATATCAAGTGCATGCTTGCTTTATTTAAAAGAGAAAAGAAGTATCCTTTCATCAATATAATCTGCAAAGTCAACTGTGGGACCTGCTCTTTCTCTTTTTCATAGTTGTGAGCAGAATTAAAAAATGAGCCAGTGTTTTGTAAATGGTTTTGGAACTTGGCAGTTTAGTATGCATTTTGGGACTGAAATCAAAGGCACTGCACCATAAACTGAACTTAGGCAACAGGATTAATTAGCCTTGATGCGGTGGGAAAAGACAGTCATTTTTATGCCAGAGGCCATATTGCTAAATTGCCAGTCTGTTAAATAGAAGAGGGACCAGGACCGCTGCCAGGGCTGTGGGGAAGTGTCGCAGAATGATTTGCACCCACAAATGTCAGGAGTTTGCTTGGGGGCATGGGGTGCATTACTAGATCATATATTTCAGTATATACCTGCAAAAGGAATCTATCTCACTTGCTCCAAGATCTCTTGCAATGCACAACAGAGTTTAGTTTATGAGGAAAGTTTAATAAATGGGGATTGGCAGATTTCCTTTAACAGTACATTCCTGAACCAAACAAAAATAATAATGCAAACACAGCTTGGCAGTCTAGTGTTGTGTCTTTGTCCTGTGCACTATTTTCTGAACTTTTATTTTCAGTATTATGGGTTTTCTGGTTATTTTCCTGGTTTCTGGTTTATATGTCTTCTGAATTCAGTTGATCCAGGCTCAAACCACTTCCCAGCTCCTCCTAATGTGTCCTTGATTAACAGCCCCATCTCTTCTGTAGCTCCTGCTATCCTCTTGACTCGTCTTTGTCCATTCTGCATAACTTGCCTTTACTCACATTTCTGTAACCTCATTTTTTTACAGATGAATGGGATTTTTTCTTTTTCTCTGAGGAACAACTGAGGTCTACATTCTGCGACAGAATTTTTGCAGGTGGGGAGTTATTTTCACCAAGTGAGTTAAAATAGACAAGATAAGCTATTTTCTCACCTTTCCCTCAGTTGCTTTTGTGTGTGGATCTTCAAAGCAAAAGCTTACATAAATCTATGAAAAAAGAAGGTTTTAAAAGGACCAGATATAAAACACCTGTGAAATACATTATTTTTTTTTTGTATTTTGTGAATTGTAAATAATTGAAAATCTGACACCAAGAATTGGCAGTGAGGAAGCATATAATAACTATATATGTATGTCATAAACAAATCTGCATATATAGATGCATGTAGAAATACATCCCAGATATCCGAATCTGTAGACTTCTAGACTCAAATGTTAGCAGAGTTTCCTATACAGGTTATATATTTGCACAAAAATCATATTGCTTATTAAAATAATTGAGATGGTATATCTACCAAAAACCTTCTTTCCCCAAATTATGTATCCTACAAAATTATACTACTATCATATTTTCTTAACATTTCAAGGCTTACAATGCAGAAACTGCTCTGCAACTAACTGCTAAATTTGTAATCACAGTCCGAATTGCAGATTTGGACAATTGTAAAATGCTGTATGCTCAAACATACAGTCTCTCAAGCAACTTTATTGTCGCTTTTATGCAATCATTGAGATAACCAAAATTAATTTTCCCATTGTTAATTACTCTATTTTTAAGGAAAGCGAGATGACAGTAAAACTCTACAGTTTCAGAATGCATGAACTCTGCAGCTACCCAAAAAGACACAAAACTAAGTAATTCTGGGTGACAGAGCTGAGATCAGATCTTGGACTCAAGATGGAGAATTACAGTCAGTTTAATACAAATGCACATATCTGTGCAGCATTAAAAAGTGTTTACCTATTCCTCCAGCATTACCTGCACTCTTCAAATTATTTGTGATATGCCAGATTCACAAGGATTTTTGGAAATTGCTGAAGTGCTTCTATATCACAGTGACCTTATTAACAGGAATTATCTTCATTTCTGTTATGTGGTTGGAGTTATTTTTCACATGGTACTTAATGAATAGACTTCTCTATTTCTGACTGGTCACCTATTCATAAACTACTGAGTGCTGAGGAAATTTGTAAACCTGCTCTACAGAGGTCAGTGCAGTCACTGACATGTTACCACCACCCTGAGGAGATATTTTTTGTTTTCAGTCTATGTTAGTCCCTAGTTACATGGCAGCCTTCCTGAAGAAGGAACAGTTCTTCACAAGAAAATAGTTCATTACACATAAGATCTGGATGGGATTTTGGTAGTAGCGGCCGAAGAGGACCTAGATCCTGATAGAGACCTGGTCTCAACTGTCCGAAGTTCCAACAATTTATGTCTTCATTTTTCTTTAGCTATGTGCTTCTGGTCTGAGAGCTCCTAGAAGTTGATACTTGTGTCCTTGATATACATTACTTCACAATCTAAAAAACTCAGCAAGAAAAGGTAAGTATCTTCAAATTTACTGTTTATCGAAGCAGTAATTTATGGAGCTGTTGCAAATGGAATTCCGCTTCCTAGCTTTGAGCATATACACCTGATGATTTTTTCTCATGCCTCCACCAGAAATCTCTATTGTGTCTTGATTTGGAGGTACAGTAAAACATCTGCAGTCAGATGAGAGGATCAACGCAATGCTGAGTATTTCTTCTCTTACACACACTGGAGATTTAGTTTTGGTAATTAAATTTTCATTTGATTAATTTTTAATCACATCCTTACTGACTTTCTGCTATATTAATGGTGCAGAATTTACAGTCTGGGGAGCAGCATGGATATTTCTTAATGAACCCATTATATGGGTAAAAGAGACTTTCAAGCCTCACGAATCAACTCAGCAGTTGATTGTTGCCCATCTCCAGCAACTCCCTCACCGACCATTGCTCCTTGGGTGCCTCCATTGCTTTTTGCCCAGTCGACTGAAAACTGAGTAAGGTGCTTGGCTGGCCTTTCCCTGAGTACTGGGGGAAGTTATCTGCACATCACTCTTCATCTCGTAACTCTTTCTTGTTGTCCTTCACCAAGAAGAGAAAAAAATTGCTAATAGTAAGTAAAGAGTTCATATTTCTTCCTTCTTGATCAGAGCTCCAGCTTAGAAGGACCTCTAACACATCAGTTGTTGGTGATTTTTGAGGGCTCAAGGGCCAGTGGTTAGTGGAAAATAGCACATTCCAGGGACATTCTCTCTCCATGGACACCCACCAGGGAAAAAAAAGAAAAAAGCAGATTTGGAACACAACCCCTCTGTTGGGCCTGGGTGCAGGATGGTTCTCCAGGCAGGACCTGTGCCTGGCTTGTACTGTCATTCTTCCCTATTTTTTGAGTCTGGCACTGCATCTTATGTCATTCCCTGAGAAATGTGCACATTTCACTTTGCTGTGTTATCTACAATGGCAGCACTGTCTTCTGGCTAAAGTAGGGCATCTTGGGATCTAATTTTATACTTCTCAATACCCAGATGAGAACTGTAGATTATGTTCTACATATCTAAATCCATATGGTATTGCATTATGACACAAAATCTCTGTTCAAAATTCCATTATAGTCTCATTTTCTGCAATGATTTAATTTGACTAGTCCCTGTAAAAATGTATCCTTTGAGATAATTTTTAATTTTTCTGTTGGCCCTGCTCACAGAAGAAATCCATCACAGTACTTTAAGGTCATTTCATATCACATTGTATTATATTTCTTCCTGTCAAATTCATTTAGAAACAATTTGCATTTGATTCCTATTTATTTTAAAACATTCTTCCTGCCATTTTTTTGCTGCTGCTGGTAGGCACTCTTGAAAGCAGAGACCCCATCAGAAATACTTTTTCAATACCGTCTTCATTTCCCGAAATCCTCAAATTTCACTCTAGTTTCTGAAGTGAGATATCCATTGACTAGAGTGTACAAAGCACTCATACAGCTCAACCTTCGAATTGTTACCTATACAAAATAGGCACCAATGCAGGATCCTAGTGCATTTTCTCTGAAAAGACCTTGGGTCTTGCTCACCTTTGGCATGATGTAGTGGAATTTTGATGCATGAAAATGCTAATTGAATTTATTTTCCTATGTATGTGAAACAAGTCCCCACCAAGTGGAAGGCAGTATACCATGAATTCTTGTCCTACAAGGTTGACTGTGCCAGCCTCCTGTTAGTTTGCACTGATGGTAGAATCAGGAAACATAATAGCTTAGAAAGGTTTTTATGTTTTGGTGGAACAATATAAGTAGCTGTATCTAAACAAGAATTACAAACAACATAAGGTTTAAGAAATCTTGCTGTGGAATAGAATGACATACTAACTTAATTTACCTTTGATTAAAGATCAATATAGTAAAGAAACAAAAGCCAACAGTGAATAATAACAATAATAAAAGCTGCAGAGTAACACGAGAGCTGGCTGCAAGCTGGCACTTCCCACTAAGACATGCACCATGTCAAAGCAAAGCTGTTAGGCTGGCTCAAAATGCAGTCATGGAGATCGATGCATTTCAAGGATGAGGAATACTGTCACGTAAATACCCCTCCAGTAGAACTTCTTCAACACTAAAAGCAGCAAGAAAAACGTCAGAAGAAAAATGCTCTCTCACAGTCATACAGTACAGAATGGAATAAGTCTGAAGGCAAACTTAAATCTCGTGACAGAAAAAACCATACATGAAAACATATCTGTATCTCTTGGAAAGTTTCTGATGTAAAAAGAGATAAAAGATATGAGAGGACATGAAATGAGTCAGGGATTTGAATTAGGTACAGCAAAAAGCAAGATATCAAACATCAAAATCTTGGAAGAAAAGGTGGTTTCTAGGAATGCAGTATTTTAAAAATAAAACATAGGCAAAGCTCTCTTCAGTTTTTGTGCTGCATCTTTGGCTCTTGGAGAGAAATACGACTGTGCTGTGTAGTCTAAGTGAAAGCCAATATATGTCAGTTCTTTGTCCAGATTTTCCCTTTTATTTACACTTGGAGACCTAGGAATGGGACTACTCTGAATCTCCCAGCTAACCTAGAAGCCCTGACAAAAGACACTAGAGGAAGAACATTTTGTGCTTTCAGCACTTGAGGATTTTTATCTAGAATGGAAAACAAGAAGAGGTCATCTATTTAATTCCTCGTTTATGCATGTGGATATTCCAGAAAATACTGTCTGAAAAGGTTTTGTTATTTTGTGTGGAGAAGGGGTGGAAAATGAAGCTAGGAAAATGTAGGTATTGCAAAAATTTGTAAACTTTCCATTGATAATGATGGAACAAACCTTGTTTATTCAATGTTTATTTTACATTCGAATTGTTGGGATATTACTGCATGTTCTTGTTAATTACTACTGTGACTTAGGGGAGCTGCGGTTCACTTGGTTTATGACAAAACTCCTCTGGTTTGGGCTGTGTGACTGGATCTCGTTTTCTTTACATGAGTAAAAATTGGATGAAATAAATTGGGTAAGCTGCAAAAGACTAAGAAAACATAACTTCATTAAAACACAACTTTTAGAAGACACAGTGAGGACCTTAGTTCCTACTGTGGAACAAAATGGCTTGAATCAAAACTTCATCCAAAAGTGAAATATCATTTATTATGCTACAGCTCAAACAAGATGTTTAGACATTTCCAAACCCCTTCTTTATTTCTGATTTACTTTAAAAGGTTATTATATTACTTTTCAGGTTATTTTGATGTGTTGAGAAGCTTTTAAAATATTATGATATTAAATATATAATATCATAATTTCTAGTGGGATAAAAATCCCAGTTTTTACCAGCTGCTAATGGCCTCTGGAGAGATTCAAGCTGATGAGGTTTGTGATGCCAAACAGCTGTAGATGAAAATATGAGAAACAGTTGACAATAATTAAATAATACAAATGTAAAACCACAAATCTGAGACAAGCACAAAATTGTCATGGTATTATTTCATATGATTTTTATGTGATATTAAATACCATTAAATTGTAGTACTCTTAGCAAAGCCAAAATAGGAACATACTAATCTGCATATTTATATTTCAGACAGTAAAGAAATAAAATAACACAGTATTAAGTTAGCATGAACAAAGTTCTGAAGATGTTCCTTTTTTCAAATGTGAAACTGATTAGCTTAAAAGAAGCTAATTTATTGAGTTCACCCAGAAATTTATGGTGAACAATTCACAGAAATGACACAGCTGTAACCCCTTTTTGTGTGTATGAATTACCTCAGAGCAAGATGTGGAATTTTGAAGTGTACCTGTAATTAACATATTTGCTGAACAACTCTAAATCTGCAGTTTATTTGCAAAAGCATTATATACAAGTTCAATATTCAAAATTCAAGCTGCTTGATTAGGTCAGTAGGCGCATGTTTCTATCTCAGAAGCTTGATTCTTCATATCAAAATTTTGATATGAATAATTCAGACTTTGCTTTTTGCAAATACTCTTCATTAATATGCTCAAAAATTGTCAAATATTATTGTTAGTACCTCTATTCAGCAGAATAGTTACAGAAACAAAACAATACCCAGCTCAAATTACTAAAGCATCTACATACCTTTCCAGTGAAAGGAAACCTGGTTGATAAACAGAATTTAACATCATAAAAGAACAAACTATTTACTTACTCAGCCTTTGAAGGAAGAATGATATTAACATCCTTGCAATATATGTAAATACCTTAAATACATATGAGTAACATATGTTGCTACTCTTAGATTTTTTTGTCTAACAAAACTCATTGTTTATCTAAATTTAAAATATAAAAGTAAAGTATATTGACTTGTGGAGCTTGACCTAAATCATAGATTTATCAGCATTATTTTGATCCCTAATTTGGAACATACATTTTTAGCATTTTTCAGCTGCTAAGCTATACACTAAAATGGGAAACTGCTTACCCAAGCTATTTTTTCAGTGCCTCAGAAAATACTAACAAAACAATTAAACCATTGCTTCAATGGGAATTGCGGTGTACACAGGTAATAAATATATGGAGCTTATTCTCTTACATCTTCATTGTCTGAGATGCGTTCCTTTTACTGGTAGGCTTATAGAACTACAAAACCCATGAAAACTCAATGCTAACTTAAAAGTGCAACCTCTGTTACTTTAATATTTTTTATACTGAGTATCAAGGCATTGTTTACATTAGATAATGAAATGGAGGTGGGGCAGAAAAGACACCTCTGAAAGACTTTCTACACAAAAGGATGAACACGTAGTTATTTGCACAAAGCATTAGAAAATACCGTGATATTTTATTATTAAAAATGCTGCTGAAAAGTTTATACATATGTGTCCAGCCATATATATCTTCTATCATTACTTAAGGCAAAAAAACAAAAAATTGCAAAACAATAACAGAAGAAACCATTGAACCCTGTGTGCCTCTTAAGGACAAGAATATAAGCCTGGGAAAGTACTTTTGTCTTTCTTTTACAGTTTCAAAGTATATTTTGATGTCATTATTATAGAATTCTATGAAGACCCTATAAATCTGTTCCCTCTATAAATCATACATCAGTCCAGATGTATCAAATTATTAAATCAACTTGATTGTAATTACTTTTAAAAGCTAAAATCATTCACTTACAGGAACTTTTTTTACCCAAATGTCACAAGCCTGACACAGTACTGTACATATTGCTAGCAGAAGACAATTGGAAGTACTAAACAAATACTGTAATTCACATTACAAACATACCCAACTGATTATGATGCCAAGCACCATTACCTTTTTTTTTTTTTACTTTTTTTTTTTTTTTACTTTTTTTTAAACCTTTTTCTAAGAGTTATGAACTGCTGCATCTCAGCTGAGGCATTACATAGCTGGTGGAAATGGCCTGGTATAGAGTCAGCATTAATATATTACTTGATGGATCAGTGAAAAAACAAAACAATTTTCCATTTTCTACTGGTTGTACTTTGGGGTTGCTGCTTCATCACATTCCAACCTGAGCTCCCAGGTCAGATTTATAGCACATTTAATGCAGATAAAGGATTATATCAGCCACATGTTGCATTTTTATCATGTCATAAAATTTTTATTTCTTTCCTTCAGCATTTGCTTTACTGCCTGCTACAACAAAGAGTTGTGCAGATGAATAGACCTCAGTGAATCACCTTGTCTTTGACTTTATTTGTAGGGGTGACAATTTCAAGGTATTTTATTAGAAAACAAAATGTGTAGAAACCAAGAAGAGGTACAAGGCATCTTGTGTTAATCCTTATGGGACATATGATATCAATGCAGTTTAGTTGTGAATTAATAATAGAAAATACATCTGGGATAATAACGTTCAAGTGCAGACCAATTTGTTCAAAGATCTTTGGTTACTATCTCTCAATGATGGAGTAACTTTCAAAGACAAAATACAAAGCAATCTTCATCTGCAAAAACTATTTTCTAGCTTTTCACATTCAAATCAGTTGTTTGAATCAAACTGCTAAGTTACTTTGATAGCTCAGTTTGGCCCTTGTTTTTCTAGTGAAGGAAAGGCAGAAGGGAATAATCAGCTAATAATTTGGCTTTCCTGAGAGTGGTGCTCTCTGGGATTTTCCATATTGTTCAAATGCAGAACAGCTGATGATTTCTCTGCTTCTCTCTCCATAATGCTCACTGACTATGGGACTGCCGTGCAATGAATCAGTAAATAAGAATTTTCTGACAGGTACACTCTCAAGCGCAAAACAAGATACTGGGCTGAGAAGTTCTTTACACACTCATCACTCTGAACAGTTTGAAAAACAGCCAGCCAACCAACCCTGCATTTCCCAACTTTCAAATTGTAGTTTTATTTTGTTTAGCGATATTAAGGAGGTGCTTGCTCAGCTGAGATTCCACTGCAACTGCTGGTGAATATAGAGCTAGTTTTCCTCAAAGAAGGCTGACTAAAACACAGGCTTTCATTGCTTTTTTCAGGGCACAAAACTCTTCCTAATGTGTCACAATAACCAAGAACTACAAACTGGACTCCAAATATAAATTATTGGATGTTTCTTGGTTCAGTTCAACAAGCTTAAAATAGTGATTCTTTTCTTTTGTATTTTTTCTCTTTGTTTTCCAATCCATTGCTGTGTTGGAATTTAACAAAGGCTAACACAAAATCAAATTATAGAAAAAATGTTTCAGAAAAGAACAACAATCTCCTATGAATACTTTAACATGCACTAGTGTAACCTGTAAGAGAACATACGCAGGTCACACAGACAACTGTATCCTCTGCATGACACCATGGCCTCATATAAATGAAACATGTTAGAAAAAATTCATGGTTTTTGTTAACCACTAGTAATTAAGAAGAAATTCCTCCTTTGGTCTTGGAGGAAACAGAGGTCATATGACTAATGTATATACACATAGGTCACAATCGAATGCACAATCTTTCTAAAAGCTCTTTTCAAACTGAAAACATCAATAAAAGCTGCTTCTTTTTTTTGTTTGTTTTTAAACTCACAGCTATGTACATTTTTACAAAGTTTCTTTAAATATAGTTCAGGCTGGCAAGTCATCTCTTTGCACAGAACTATACGTATTTTACTGCATAGTCAGTCCTCCTTTTTTTTTTTTTTTTAAATTTTTGTTTTTAATAATAAAATTCTATTTTCCCCATCTGAATTACAGCTTCATATGCTGGGTAAAAGCCCATGGTGATGTCTTTGTTTTATCAACGGCCATTCATGGTATGGCACATAAAGAATCTTTTTTATAATTTTATTTATTAAAAAAAACCCAAAACAAAACACCTGTACAGTCACTGGCTCTGTGTTCCAGAAGATTCTGCTTTGCTTGTTACACTTAAAACACCATTTAAAATTACTTCTTCTGGCCTGAACTTTCAATCAAAGTGGCTGAGATCTTAAAGCAGTATCGTAACAGCAATGTACACTTTTCACATTTCACAGGGTTTGTAGTTGATCTTCAACATCAGTGAGATTCTGTGGGAAGGATCAGTAACAAAATAATGGCTGTCCTTCTCTTTTACTTATTTTTACTTTAGATTTTGACAAGGTGTTCAATGGATGGTAGATAACTTTTTCCTCTTCTTTTTTTTTCTTTTTTTTTCTCTTTTCTTTTCTTCCAAGTGGCTTGTGAGGGTAGATGGGGAAGGGCTGAGCTATACCCTAGTGGTCGAATGTCCATGGGGCAAATTTGTACTGTTTTGTCCTCCACTGAAGGTGTTGAAACTATGCAAAGGCTGCATTCCTGTTAATGTATTTGGAATCATGGTTATGGTGTTGGGTGTCATTAGCGGGATGTCATCTGGGGACCTTCTCAAAGTGAGCGTGTAGTCAGGCGGACAGGTGAGTCTCAGTGTGTCATGGGCCTGCAGCGATTCACACTCGTGGTCATGTTCCAGCTGCTTCATCTGCAAGGACATGATCTCTTCATTTTGTATGTGTGCTATGTCGTTGGTGGTGTTCCTCTGGGGGCTGGGGCGTCTGTGAGTCTCATGACGCCGCTTGTCCTTCTTGTAATATAATGCAGCAAAAGCTAAAATATTGAGGAACAGCAAGGAGGCCCCCACAGCAATGGTGACGCTCAGCTCTGTGGAGTAATCTCTCTTGTTTTCTATCAGAACTGTTGTATCCTCCGGAGCTGTTTTATGGGTGTCTTTTGAATGTTTGGGATTGTTGGCAGGTGTCATTGCTGGGCGTTTGGTGGCTGGCCATAATTTGCCAGGAGAACGTCGGGTCACATATGGAAATGAGGTCATGTCAGGAGGGGGGACTTTAGTTGTTGTGGAAACATACTGAAATATTTCATTCAGGTTGTGAAGGTGTGGTACGAGCTCCAACCAGAAAGCAACTTTTGTTGCTCGATAGTGATCACGAACTCTGGGTTTCAGGCCAATATGTAAATAAAGTTGGTCTTTAGGGTTGTACTTGGACCATGCCACTTCTTCAAAGCGGTTGGGTTTTGTGTGGATGAACTTTGTGTCCTGTGGAACTGGCTGGTTTGGATCTCTAAAAAAAATGAAAACAGACAATGTTATAGTCTCTAACCTGCCCACAGAAAAAAAAAACAAAACAAAACAAAACAAAGGCAAAAAACCACCAAACCCTCTCAATCCTGTAGTTAATAGTTTATCCAATACTTACAGTAACCTAAAAGCAGAAGGTAAAAAGCCCTTCCTAACTGAAGAACAGCTGTTAATAAATAATCAAAAGAAAATTGCTTACTGTACAGTGCATCTCAGATACCATAATCTTTTTTTACATGAAAATGCAGAAATCGTAGTGTTTCAGCTCCCAAAAGGTCATCTGAAGTTCTGTGATTCAATACCATGCTCCAAGAAGTGTGTCTTAGAGACATATCGTCTTAGAGAGGTACTAACTACCTTAGTAACTACCTCTCTTCCCGTAGTTAATGTGTAGGTTCAACTCTTCTCCAGGTTTGATACTAACTTTCTCATTTAAGGCACCACTACTTCCACTGCTGTAAGTAGTAAATATGGGCACCTAGATCCTATGGCAATATTGGAAATCCTTGTGAACGCACAAAATTATACTTGCTGTGCATATTACAAGAAAAAAAACCCCTGCAAAACCTGAAGTAGCAGGGCTAATACATGCAGCTGGGAACTATTTATCTTTGTGTTCCTTTATTGAGCTATTAATCCTCCGGCATCTAGATATCTACTTGGGGAAAAAAACCTTTGAACTACCTTTGTGTTACAAATCTTTCCATCATTTCCTAGCAGATGGCTGGCAGATGACTATTTGAAAGTTCCATGTGATCATTGCCACAATGTACTGTGTTTGATGGCCAAAGGACAATAAGCCTTAACTGTGACCCACTATATAGGGATGAGAAATATGTTAACTGAGATCAACAAGTTTTATACTACTTAAGTAGTAGCAGTAGAGATAAGAGTAGTACACAAGTCAGATCATTTCAAAATTGAAAAGCCAAATATTTTTTTTTTCTTACAGGTCCAGAATAAAGACAAACAAATGCCACTCAGAGCACTTAGATACAGTTAATGTGTGCATATCCTTATATTTTAGTAAAATTTAAATAAATATAATGAAAAATGCAGAAAGTTAAAATTACTAAGTTTAATAGTATGTTGTGCATGAGTTGGAATCTTCTCTTCTAGCAATGAGTATTTTTTGTGACTTTGTGATATATTATACTGAGAATACATTATTTATTTCCTGTGCTTTACTCAGAACTTTCAATTCTCCTTTTTATTCATTCATATGCATTAGTTTATTTCCTGTGAAAATAATTCTAATATTTTCCTTTTCTTCTAATACACAGTTACGTGTATTCTGGGAATACCAAACCGTATCAGAACAGATTTTAAAGCATCTTTTTTTCTTTTTCCATTTTCAAAAGCCCATGAACTTGATAGCCTACTTTAGCATTCCTTTGCTGTACATAAAGACTCATTTCTTAGTTCTTAGACAGGTAATTTGACTTTAATAATCTTACGATTCCTGTATTCTTTTTTATCTGAAAGAATTTATCTTACCTTTTTTTAAGAGAAAAGAAAAATTATTTTTCTATATAATTTTGGTATTTGGCTAACTTATGCTTGTGGTTTTAGTGTTTGGGGTTTTGGGGGTTGTTTTTTAAAATATTGAAATATATCTAATCTTTCCCATTTCAATAAGATATAAAAAATACAAATTTGGGGTTCTGAAATTGCTACCATTACTACTCTTTCTTTCTTTCTTTCTCTCTCTTTCTTCCTCTTTCTCTCTCCTTCTTGCTTTCTCGCTTTCTTTGTTTCTCATTCTCTTTCTTTCTCTCTTTCGTTTAACAGTTAGCCAAATTGTGTTAGTTTGGAAAAGAAAAAGAGATAATTAATTGGTAATTGTTCAACCCAGTTCAAACTAGAGGAGTAATATTCCCTTCCAAGCAGTACAGAAACAGATGTATGCTGCTACTTTGAGGGACTCTAACACGCATTGAAGAAGGAAATAAAGCTATTTCTCTTGTTATTAAAGAACAGACTGAAAGATTTGGAAAATCTAAATGCAAAGATATTGGCCCCTTTCAATATATCTACTTTGACAGAACTTTGGGGTTCAATATATAAATTCTAAAGCTAATTAAAATTCAACAAGGTTATCAAAATGCAAAACATTTTTCTTCTCAGAAACTCAAAATACTGCAAGAGTTCTGGCACAAAATCTTGTGTCATTCCACCTTGCTGTTCTGATTCGCATCACGAAAGACTCTGGGAATGTCCTATAGAGAAATGATTCCTTAAGTTAGCTCTTGTAAACCAGTTGCAGTTGATACACAGTATAGGACATGAAACTGAGCACTCATTTTAAAAAGCAGCCAAGTTGGACATGCCCTTTTAAAATTTTTAGTGGTCCTATAAAAATTACAGCAGATGACTATTTTAGCAAATAACATTTTTTAAATTAGCATTCTCACTGTGGTCCCTTCCAACCTTATCCATTTTGTATCCTGTCATTCCCTTCCCCTACAAAAAGCCTACAAAACAAGTAAATATCTGCCTCCCTTTCCCTCTCTTCCATCCTCTACCTCCATCTGTCATTTTTAACTATATTTATTAGGAGCAGCCAATTATGCTGCCGCCTCCTCCAAACACAAAAGAGAAAATAACATTGCCTGAGTCTGGGATAGTATTTAAATATTTGTTTACATGGCTGTGTGTGGGCATGAAGTTGTCCATTGAAACAAGAAACAGGAAAAAATCAGCCAGCCCTGTACTACATGTAATTTCTTTGCTGAGGATATCAGAGCTCTGCCATTGACATCAATTCTAGGGCTGATCACTTTAAAAAATGAATAAAATGGTCTGAATATTCTCTCTGAATTTGGAAGATAGGTATCTAAATGATTTTTTTTTTCTTACAAAAAAGGGGAATAACTAAGTCCAGTCCTAAGTAAAGGATCTAGTAGTGGCCTCGGTTTTATAGACTTCAATGATCATTTGTGAAAAATATTCAGTAGATATAAACAAGAGAATTTTTACTTTCCTTGGCCATACAGCTATATACACTGCAGAAAATTCATAAGGTTACAACTTATGACTTGTGAAGTTTTTTTTTCCTTGGGTAGTTGGGCAGCTTATCATGCTATGAACCATTTTCCAGTTCTATTGGTAGGCATAAAACATAGATGTACAATAATTTCTCCTATCAAATCATCTGTTCAACAAAATTCCTGATCTGTTACTTGAATTTCAATTTTTCTCTTGCCTTTTTAAGACTCTCACAATCCTTTTGTGTTTCTAGATGTTCTTGAGGCTCAAGTGTGTAATTTCATAGCAATAGCTGCTAGGAAACCTTCCTTTAAATACTCACTGCAATCATGATGATAACAGTATCATCTGAACAATATATTTCCTGTTCTGTACTTCTTACAGTATGGGGTCTCACAGGGAAGAGATTTCTGGTTTCCCAATTTGCCAGTTGGTAGGGAGGCTTTTTTTTTTCACTTGATCCTACTGCTATAACAAGATTGATGATTATTGCTATTTATTTTACTCTCTTATTACTTATTTTTACCACCTTTAGAATTCAAACAGCTTCTACATCAAAAAATGTTCCCATCATGAAATGCCTGAACTTTTTTTCCATAAGACAGAAGACCATATCTTATCTAAGGTATATTTTTGTTAATGTGCAAAATAATCCCATTTCACCTGTCACTTTTTTCCTCCAACTTTCAGTCTGCACCAATTTTGCACAACTTAAGATGTTGCTGTATATTTTCATTCAATTCACACCTCATGAGCTAGAGATGTAAAATCAAAGCATCAATTTTTTGTCAGGTGACATAAAGTAAATATGCCTGCAATGGATGTTGACTGAAGAGCAACACACACTCCTGTTCAAAGGTAGATTAGTAGTTGACCTAGAGGGCAAATGAAGGAACTGGGTATTTCATATCTGATGATATTTTCATGGGAAGAATGATGAACTAAGAAGTTTTCTCATACCCCAAATTCCATATAAGATGGTGAAATACCATTCATATTTTAACTACTTCTGCCACAGCATTGACTATTGCTCAGGACAATGGAACTGTTACACTAATGCACTTGAAGTGTTTTAATTTTTGTGTCCTTCTCTAACTTCAGTGGAGAAAAAAGTATCTTCACAGTTACATAATCTTTGTCTCCAAGACTCTGAAAGGCCCCCAGATACTCTATTTTCTTTCAGTAGTACTCTTTTCTCTGTATGATTAAAAAAAAATGGAAGAGAGAGAAAAACTGTCTTTTCTTCCTTGTTCTGTTGATTCTTTTCGTGCTGTCACGATACGAGTAACAGTGCAGCCATTCCTGCTTGAAGGGCTGGTACACTGGCATATTTTCCTTTACCTCCTTTCCTCAATTTTCACCAGGTCCCTCTGTTGCCATGCTCCCAGTCAGCTAAGGACTAACAGCTAAGGACTCCTTATAAGTCCTTAAACCATAACTACACTGTTTTGTTTGACTAACAAAGATTTGCCATTGGAGACAGTTATTTCTTCAGACAAAAACATCAAAAAGAAATGCAACAGCTTCATCAAAGAGATTACTGAGAATTGATTTGAAACTACACTTCAATAATTGCAAGTTTAATCATGTCTTCTATTAGAGAACCAAACTGACTATAAAACACAGACATTCTTAATAACTCAGTTAGGTTTGTGCTCCAGAATCAATGGTAGCAAAGTAATTCTGGAGTATTTATCTGAAATAAAAAGGAAACAAGGATATATCCTTTAGATCTTTATCTTTCCCAATATCATCACAGGTAGAGCTGGATGGATGGGAGCAAGAGTAGAGTACTGTAATTCCTCAAAATCAGGGCAATTTTTGGAAACCTGATAGATGCCTCTAATGAGAGCATGACTTTGTATCTACTGTGTGAAACTTCAAATCCTTCTTCACAAGACCATAGCTGGCAGAGCATCTATGAAGGACTGGCACACA
>VZRR01012879.1:107750-195076 GCA_013398015.1 Oreocharis arfaki | reverse complement strand
CAGCTTCAGTAATTGACTTCAGAGTTAAACACAATAAAATCACTGTGCCTTGTGTTGTGTCTTTCACCTACTGATTTTACAAGATTGACCTGCCCTACAAACCCAGCCTTGGCAGTAGGCCCATTAAACAATGTGTCGTTTTTAGCAACGGATGGCCTGTCATTAAAAGCCTAACACAGTCCATCTGAATGATGCACCACCTGAGCCACAATTATACAGTAAGTACCTGGATGCAGCCTCTGTGGGAGAGTCATCGAGATCAGAAAAGTCTCAAAGACATTAAGAATAAATAAATATATCTGCTGTTTTAACGTTCAAGGCTTACCTACAGGGAAATGTGAAATAATAAAATCTTTCCGTAAAAGAATTTTTCATGTGTTGCCATGGCTACAAACACAAAGCAAGACAAGTTCTATCCTAATAATGATGGGAAATGATCAATAAAAAACAAGGAAGAGAAAAAACCAAAGCAGAGCCTCCAGCAAAGCAGTCTTGAACTGAATCACTCATCTTGCGAGTTGAAGGACCTGAGTGTGTACAGCGATTCCAGATTGCAAGTGAGTGAGCAGAGCGGAGAACAACTACCCCAGAGAGCCCCTGTTGCTCTAGGCTTGAGGTCCTACAGCCGTTACCTTTCTGTTTGAGGAACCAAAGGTGCAGAACAAATGTAATCTTAAGATACTATTTACCTCCAAGTATTCTCTTGTAGTATTCAGAACAGTNTCCAGCAAAGCAGTCTTGAACTGAATCACTCATCTTGCGAGTTGAAGGACCTGAGTGTGTACAGCGATTCCAGATTGCAAGTGAGTGAGCAGAGCGGAGAACAACTACCCCAGAGAGCCCCTGTTGCTCTAGGCTTGAGGTCCTACAGCCGTTACCTTTCTGTTTGAGGAACCAAAGGTGCAGAACAAATGTAATCTTAAGATACTATTTACCTCCAAGTATTCTCTAGTACTATTCAGAGCAGTTAATCATTGTTCACACAAACAAAGGAAAGACTCCATAAAGGTAATATGTATTGTCTTGCTCTTTTCCTTTCCTTTGAAAACTGAAATTTTTCAGCTAGAGGCCATTTCTAATTACACTTCTTTCAGACTGTCTGTGAGGGAGTGGGTCTGTAATAGAATATATACCCCATTCCTGTCTCATCAGCAATGGGAAAGTTTCAGAAACGACTGATGGCTCTCCCAAAACACCTGTTTTGCCTTTAGGTATAGTATGACAATGGCTTTATAACCAGAGAACTGGGTAAAGCCTGCTGAAATTAGCTTTCAAGTAGCAACAGCTGGAAAGTGCTTGAAATTATGAGTAATGGTAGCAGCTGGGACTGTGAGAAGCTCCTGTCAGCCTCAAAAACTGCTTAAATGCAACTTCTTAATCTACAGGGAACAGCCATAAAGTAATTGTAAACAACAGTGAGACTGTGGAGATCTTGCATCTCCAAAATAATTCCAATGAGGTATATTTGTAAGGATCCGAAGTCCTCTGTGTATATGTGGCATTTCATCTACCAAAATAAAGACAAATTGATGGTTTCATCATCTCTGAGCATGCGGTACAGTCAGCATACAGCATTGTCAGTTTATAAACCAAGATTTCATCATGAAGTTTGCCCATCCCAGTACTGGTGACTTCTTGTTGCCAAATACATCTAAATATTACACAGTTATTTCACTTTTGTTGCTGAACTCTGGGGTTTCTGCATTCAAAATTACCTGTTTGTTTAATATGCAGTGTAACAAAAGCGGTTTTTTTGGCCTTGTAAATTGTCCTGAAGCATTTGATTGGTTTTTACTCAATTTATGCTTGAGGTTCTTGTTAGGACGGCAAAATCTCTCTCCCTTGAACGTCATTTAGATTCATGGAAGTCTACAAGGGCTGCTAAAGCCTCTGAGTGCTTCACAAAAGGCATCTGAGTTTTTCTTATATATCTGCACACCGTTCACTGCAGTGCAGTAAAGCTGCAGTTTCCAGAGCCCAATCCTACCATTAAACATTCAGTGGAAAGATTTACAGCCCCTTTGTGCCACAAGTATCTTTGTTTTAATTCAGTACTGAAGACTCAAGGTTAACAAAAAAGCCCTTGCTGCTGAATTAAAACACTGCATTACTCTTTAAAGGAATGCTACAGGAAGAGAACAGAATTTATTAATATTGCTCACAGATTAAGCTGCTTTGTGAGTTCTTTCCTTGATGTTTACAACTCTATTTCAGCAAAATATTGATGTCTTTATTTTGTTTTGTAAGCAGAATTAATTTAAATTTTTAACCTTCTCAAAGCAAAATTTATATCTAAGTCTCTTCTTCATTCCAGTCAAGTACTTATTATTGCCATTATAGCCCTCAGAGGGAAAAAAATTTCCAGTGTCTGCTTTTCTGTTCTAATTCCTCCTTGAGTCCTCATCCCTGTGAAGGTCACTAAAAAACAAGAACTTCCTTTCTTTTGTAGCAGATAAGTGCTATCTGTCTGACAGTTCCTTCTTCAAGTAGCAGACATGTTGCCTCTAATTTTTCAGTATCTTAGTGAACCACCTTTTCTCTGAGACATGCTTTTTGTCTTAGCAATTGTCCTATTTTTTGAACTAAAAATACAGTGTGTTATTCTCACTGAGCTACTGAAAGAAAATAGTTTGAGGGAGCACACTAATTAAAAACCTATCAAATATGAATAAGCCTCGTTTACCTCCTGTCTTAACAGAAATATTTCTATACTACTACTTGAAAATCAGATTTTGAGGCCACTGGAATGGTATACTGACTATTTTAGAAGTATGCAACCAACAAAATGAATGCTGAGGGTCACACTTACCCAGTTTTGGCAAAATTAGTCCAGTATGTCATAACCACTGCACTGAGCATGACATCATTCTTGGAAAAGTTGCAGTTGAACAGTTCTGTGGGACCAATCATAGGAATCCCAAACACATAAGGGACTTCATCACCATGAGCTGAATCAGCCCAGCTGGGTTTCATTTCACTTTGGCAATGGTGATAAAATGCATAGAAATAAGTTGGAGATCCATACTGTGCATGCAGGTCAGCCGTGGCAACAGCTGGAGCAACCCACTGGTGGTCTGTAAAAAGAGCAACCAGGGTCTTCCGTCTTGTTTCGGGGTTTTCTTTGTCTGCCCAGTCGGTGTACATGAATTTAATGGTCTCTCGCAGTGTATCCTTCCCTTCTGGATAACCGTATAGATTGTCCACAAAATTGGAGACAGAAAAGTCAAAATCATTGGGAGAAACACCATCTTCATTGTCTACAATGCCATCCACAAATTTTAAACCTTCTCCTTGATTCACACCCAGCATTATATCATAGTTAAGGAATTCCCCTTGCTCCATTAGAATCTGAGGGTCATCTGGAATCACGTCTCCATCTATCACAGGCCCAAAGGCAATGTGGTACGTGGCTGGAGTGATAGTCTGTTGAATGAGTTCTTTGTAATTCTTATTCCGCAGACATTCAACCAAATCCGTTGTATCCAGCATGTCGCAGCCCACTTTATCTGCCAATATCCGAGTGTACTTGGCAGGCTGATAGTTCACTGCCCAGCTGGACAGGGCTGTTCCACTCTGTATGATTGCCTTTTGGAACAAACCTGCAGGTGCAAATTGTTTAAATACAGATCCAATTAGATATTAAAAAAAAAAAATATATATATATATACATATATATATTAAAAATGAAAAATATTTTTTATTAAGGAAACAAAGCTTTGATTACAGAATCCCTAAAGGATGCATACACTGAAATTTCGAATCAATTTCCATAGATCCTACTCACTGCTCCCTTCTTATGCTATGTCGAATAGGCTACTAATTAAAATCTCTCCTGTTCTTGATGCTCACACGCATAAGGCATGAAGGTTTCAGGTTACTGTTTCAAGAACAAAACTCATTCTTTTACTGCAGTTTTCTTGTGTCTTTGATGGAAGTCCTCTGGCTTTACCACATTTGTAGTCCTGTGAAAATTTCTTTGAAGGACTGACAGCTAAAAGCAATCATATCCTCTTTGACATGTAAATGACACTCATAAATGCACCTTTCAGTAGTTTAAAGGTCAAATGAAAATTACACACTCTCATTTTCTTCACAAAATCCATGCACGATACTAACTTGAAAAAATCTGCTATATTAAAAGCAATTTCATAAGTTTAAATCTTCTACTCTGACATTTTTTTTTACCATGTAATTTTTTAAATTATTCTTCTGCATATATGTTATCATTACCAATATATAGATTTTTGTGTGTGTCTGTGTGTGTGTGTGTGTAAACCTGCCTATATATTGAATTAAAATATATTTAAATCTTTTTGCAAGAGAGTAAGATGAGATTCAATGGTTCTTTCTAGTTGTTTTGTGTACACTAATATAAAGAGAAGTGAAAACCCAGTCTGAAGAGCTTCTTTGTTTAAAGCACTGAAAGGCAAGGGGAGCTTACTGGTGAATCTGCCCGATCTGTTTTTTTTTTTCTGGTAAGATCACTAAAATGGCCTATTTTATATTTAAACTCAATACCTGGGTGTCTTCTGCACATGGTCTCTACTGACAAGTTCGTCAAATGTCAAAGACAGTAACAGCTACAAAAGTGTGGGGGGATTTTGTTGATATACCTTTGAGATTATTACTGAATGCACACACAAAATTTCAATGATTTGATCAGTAGGGTTTTTCATGGCTCCATCTGCTTGATTTTGGCATGGCTTGCTCAACCATTATTCACTGAATTCTTATTTGTATCAAAAGACTGAATTGTCAAGCATAATTCTATGTATTTCAAAATGAGGGGTGTTTACCTGTCACCCTGCTGTAGCTTCTTGCTAGGGCTTAGCTTTCTGTTACAAATTTCTGTCTATTTTAATGTGGTAGAAATGGCATGGATTTATAAATACAATAGGTATTTTGGTGCTGTTGTCTTCTATCAAGTCTTTGTAGATTTGGTCTTATTACCAGGAATATTTATGGTTTGGTACTGGTGCTGTACATTCTTGGGGTCTGGGTTTGGGTTTTTTTGGAGGGTGAGGTGTTGAGGGTAGAAATCCTACAGCTGACTTACCAAGACCTTGATAACACTGTGTGGTATCACACAGTACTTGTGGGGAGTTAAATATCATTCTAAATAAAGCTTAGTTATGCTTTTACTGAGAAAGGAAAGCATCTATATATATGTTGGAAGTGCAGCCAAGAGTGTACAAAAAATCAAAAAGGTCATTGCCCTTTTCCATTTTAATTAGGGCAAATTATTTGATAGAAGAGCCAGTGGAATCTGTTGATGAAGCCAGAAAAAGTATATTGCCCATGGCATTTATTGCGTGAGATTTATTCTGTAACAGCATTGAGTTTTCCTTATAAATATATTTATGTTGACTAATACAAATCCAGAATTCTAGAGAGTAGGTATTTTACAAATATTACAGAACTCATGTAATTCTAATTCAGCCTACCTCATTTGGCACTTTCACTACATTTTAACATTTAAAAAAAAAAAAGTACTTTGACTAGAGGATTGTTACCTTCTGAATAGTGGGAGAGTGTCAGGAGACTGACACAGGAAGCTCCTGCCCCAGATCCAAAAATAGTAACTCTCTTCGGGTCTCCTCCAAAAGATCCAATATTTTCTTCAATCCAACGTAAAGCTTGGATTTGGTCAAGCAATCCATAATTGCCTTTTGCAGCTTGGTCCCCAGTACTTAAAAAACCTGTAAGGCAAAACTCCATAATTTTAGTTCACCAGATACAGAGTTAGCTACAGGGTATCTACATATTCACAACACATCTTCCCATCTTTTCATCTTCTGTGCTTTTTTTTAGCTGTTGTTGTTTTTCTTAAAGGTCACGTTCCTAGTTAAATGTCTCCAGCACAAGCAGAGAAACTCATTCTGTGTGCTGTTTAGCTTTAGTTTGTTTTTCCCTAACTCAGAGGTCCCATTTATGAAGAATCACTATTTCCTTTTCGAAATATTTCTGTAACAATGCAACAATACAGAAAGAAGATCTTAAACATTTTATAACTGGATGTGAGTAGAGTAAAAAACCTTAGGAAATTATTTTTGAGCAAAGATGTGGGATAGCCAGTGTATGAATGAGAACAATACCCCCTAACACATTAATTTAAATTCTTCTTACCAAAATTGTCCTGAACTACATAGTTCTTTAAATTACTATACTCATGATATGGATAGATGTACTCAGAAACAGAAAAAAGAGGGGTGAAGTAAATAGTAAAAGGAACACAAAAAAGCCTAGGAAAAAAAAATTACACTTCAATTTCACAGAGGGTATTTATTAGGAAGATAGCAGGTAAATCCACGGCAATATAGCCTTTGGTAGGGAGATTTTATCAGAGCAAATCAGGTTTTGTCTTTCTACTTGGAAATTGCAGGGAAAGCTGTGCTGCTGGTTTTTGTTCCTGTACTGTGGTTATCAGATTCTAGAAACAAAGCATGACATGTTTGCTGCTTGTCTTGCAACTGAGAACAAAATGACCGTAAGATTAGGACTGAGATTAATTTTGGTTTTTTGAAACCAGCTAAGGTGAAACATTGCAGTTATCCCTGCTGCCTATCATTCACAGTTAAGACCTTGTGCTATGTCCCAATTACCACATTGAGACATGAACTCACAGTCCTCTTTTTAACTCTCACAGACCTTTTTTTTTAGATAACTGCAAAGTCAGAAGTCTATTAGAAAGACTTTACAGCATATGGAAGTTTTCAGATGGACATTACTGGTTTAGGCACCGGTGACAGCTGTCAAAGACAAAACAAGGACATCGCTTGGCAGGTTTTCTCCAGCTAATTATCAGTTCAGACAAATGTGCTAGAAGGGGGACCCAGGATTCAGGAGATCTGTGGTCTGGTGCAGTTTGAAACAAGTCTGTTATCATAAACCACCTGAGCCTGCTGTAACAAAGACCTCCATGCTCCTGACTGGAAGGGGAGTGTTAGGTCCCTAGAGAAAAAGAGATCTTGCAGTATATTTCCCGTGCTTTGGCAAAGTGGAACAGATCTCTTTGCACTGGCTGTAATAATTTTTTTGTTGATAGGAAGAATGAAAATACACAGGGTGGAAGCTATTCAAAATATGGAGGAAGCAGAATACAAATCATATGCATATTGCTAAATATCTTTTGATTCAGCTTTTTCGTTGAAAGATTCTCTAATAATGGCAAGCACAATAATAAGAATGGCAGTAACACTTTTTTTCTCTTCTATACCAATGGAGAAAAAATAAACTATTAATCCATAATTGTCTCAATTTATTTTTTTAACAGATGTGTTTTTCTCTTTTTTCACATGCCTTATTATCTTTTTAAGCCTGTCAAAGAAAGAATAACCCACTTGCTGGCTTTCTTGCTGTAGCTTAATGCAATATTCAATAATTAAGGCTTTATTCAACGAACTATGATATCCATTGGATAAAGAGAATGTTGTAACTTTTAAAGCAGGGTGGTAATTAATAATCAGAGCCTAAACATGTTTCAGTTCTACTAGCAGCACCAAGCTAAAGCTGGTTAAATGTCGTAATTTTCAATTCTTACCAAATGTACTAAAAGGTGAACTGGATAAAACTATAGTCAACGAATAGCTAATGTTCAACAGATGAAGGGGTTTTTTTGTTTGTTTCCACAGTTGTCTGCTGATTCTTATTAACTGCAAGAACAAATTTTCTTAATTTAAAAACTAATCACCATGGCAAAAAGTCAGCCCCACATGACACAAACTGAACTCATAAAACTGCATTTTCTTGACGAGGATATATTTTCTTTCATGCTCTGAGTACCAGATCAAAATATTTCTTCAAAGCTATTTGAAGAAATTCAGGCAAAGAGTAACTATTTGTCCAGAAATACACAGCACTAAGAGTTTTTGGCTTTTTTCTATATTACTTCAGTGAAGAGAAAAAATACTTCTTTAAACTGAAGTTCCTGAAGTTTTTATTTTTCTCTGACTCTATGAAGGAAATCATTCAAGAAAAATGCTTTAGTTTTAAACTACTAGATAGCAACAGTCACAGAGAAAAAGATTACGAATGAAAGTTGCTGGGAATTTTCCTTTTCCACAGCCTTTAAGAATGTATGTACTCAAAAGCCATATGCTGTCACTTGCACTGTTTTGATAATGCAGTGAAGACACAAAGCTACACAAAAGGCTCCTCTAGATCCCACTCAGACAAAAAGAAATCCCTAGTTCTATCTTCATAGTTGGTTTTCCCATATGCTGCAGAAATCTTACTGAGATACTAAACAAACTCCAACATACTCGTGGTGGTATTTCCCCTTTACTACTCAAAAGCCGTGCAGAGACACCCAGGGACAAGTAGAAGGGAAATGCATCTATAAAATCCACCCGGACAGTTTACTTTTGTCCAGCTCCAGCCTTGTCTAGCGGTTGGAGGCCATCCCTACACTAGCACAGTTGGCAGACCTTCAAGAATCGGTCTAAAGAGAACAGGTGGAACTCCTGTCCACTGCACACATTTCCATTATTTTTCCATTTCCATTATTTTACCATGACCAAATTATTGTCTGGTCCATGGGCTGAATGAATGATTTCTCATGAATATAGTGCATAAGGGGCAGGACATCTTCCAGCTGAGGCTCACCTGGAAGGGCCCAAGATGTACTCTCTGCAAAGTGAAACAACGAGCAAGTAGTCATGACAGTACTGAAGTTTTCTGTGGAAATACATTCTTAATCTTAATTAAAAAACTAGTGTGGACCTGGTCAGGATCAAAAATATGTTTTCCCAACCGCAGAATTTCAATTTAACATACACAGATTTAGGAAAAAATAAAGACAATAGAGAAAGCCCCCTAAACACCATTATGTTAAAGATAGTAAATCATGACCTGAGAACTATGGCTTCACCCTTAGAGGATGAATAAAATCACCAAGATAACTGCAATATTGCAGTAATTTTCTTTTAAAAAATTTCTATGACCTGCTTTCTCATTCTTTTTCAATTATTAAAAAAAATAAATTACATGACAACTTTCCTTTGACATTTTGCACACACTAATACCCAATATTACATCACTGCAGGAAAAGTCTGTTCTCTATCTTCATATTTTGGCCCCTGGGCCTAATGCATATCAAATCGATTTGATAGCTGGCTGTAAGCCTAAATTTCAACTGTGAATGTTCCTCCACTGCTTTGTGCCTTTTCCTCTCTCTCTCCCTCCCTTCCAACCCCCAAGTGGGGGGACTGCTTCCCAGCGGAAGCAAATGAGTTTGACTTGATCTGTGGAAGCTGGTATTATTTTACTGGCTCAAAATAGTATCAAAACTTACATTTTGGTGCTGGTAAACTACACTGACCTTCTCATTTAAATAAAATCAGAAAGTCAATTAATTATATATGACTTTTTTTCCATTTAAGAAGGGAGAATATAAATGATGAAAAATTAAACTTGATTCTTGATCATGCATTTTACTAGCTACTAAGATCAGTTTTAAAAGCGCATCTTGAAATGACGCATACTTTTCTTTGTAAATGAAGTACTTTTGCTTCATCTTCTGCCCTTCACAGGTTTTCTTAATAACAAAATGTTTAATTTCTGAGATATAGCTCTCACATAAAAAATAATGCCAGACTTAGTAAGACACAATAAATGGCCAAGATATCACAATGAAAAATTAATCACCAGGAACTCTGTAGAAAATCAACAAGCTAGAGCATTTTGATCTATTTAACTCCTGCTTTTTAAGCCCCTGCTGTATTTTCTGAGTTCACATTTCTTTTAAGTGTACAAAAAAGCCTAGGTGTTGTCCAAGCCTGAATGTCCTGCTGCAGTTTGTTTGTCAGCCAACCCACAAAGATTGGTTTGCACAGCCACTGATCAGAACTATGACATAAGCAATATAAATAAGATACTGGAGTCTGTGCTTCGGAGTACAATCACGTCTGTTTTGTTTATATTTGCAAAATACCAGAGTATGAGCTTTTCAAAGCAAAGAGCAAATGGCAAGCATACAGCAGAGCCTTCACATTTTCTAATAGATTTTGTCTGTACCTATCACATTTACCACTGTAAAAGTGGACCTGTTCAAATGTGAAGTGAAATTCACCGGGGATTACTGAGAACATAGAGACTACAGGACGACCCTGAAATATAAATAGTTGGAGAATAGAGAAGCGTTAGAGGGAATTATCATGCAAGTTTGTCCTACTCTTGCCCTTCCCTAACCATTCCCAAACATACCCAACAGTGTTTGGACACAGGATGTTTGGCTGGATGATATCTTGGTTGGAATCAATATAACTATATATTCCTTTTTTGTGTTTCGATTCTATGTCTATTAACAGTACCACGCAAACCTCACTGCAAAGCCAGTGGAATGCAAGATAGAGTGATGGTGCCCTTGGCACAGATTTAGCAGAAAAAATTCCCGCAGCATGACTGACCTATGCAAAGCTGAGTAAGCATCACTGCTGCACCTGAAACATCTACCTAGAGACTAAAATAAATGAGAGGAATGTCGACTGGTTATGTATGTGTCTCTGCAGAAATAATGTTACACAGATAATTCTTCATCCTGAAAACGGAACAGCAATGCCTTTCCTCCAGCATCAAATTGGTTTGAAATTCGCGGGTGCTACTGCCAAAACAAATGTTTTAGTATTCAGAAAGTTAGGTAGTGGGATAGCCTGTGATTCTGAAGCTGTGGCCACAAAAGGGAACTTCTGCATGCTATGGCTATTTACCCTATCCAGCTGCAAATAACACTCATTTAAATTTTAACTCAAGTTACGGTAAGTGAAGAGAAACAAGCATTGAAGACAACTCACAGTTTTCATATGAGTTCATAGATTATGTTAAAATGTAAAGGACAGTGATGCTTTTAATTCAATTCTCTAACTCAGGCTTAAGAAAACAGTCTCTTCTGATTCTGCCTAGATGGATTCTTTTAAATTACTTCTATTGGGAAGACAAAACCTGAATATGTTTATTTAGAAAGAACATCTCATTACTGCAAGCAGTACAAAAGAATAGGTCAAAGATGGTGAAGTGAGAATATTATTTGTTTCTATATTGATTCAGTACTGAAACCTAGTCTATTTTTTACATATCAGGAAAATATCTAATCTTAAATATACTAAAGCCTTTTGAAGGTGTCCTGGATAATAGATGTGTATAAGAACACTTAGCAGTGAAAGAATGAGAAAAGATAATAGGATATATTTTAATAAGAATTAAAACCTATTTTTATGCATATTTCTAAACAGTGAAAAGCTTCTTAACATAAATTTATCAGAACACCAGGGGGATCAACAGTTTCCTTCAGTCAAGCTATTATGATATTCTACAAAGAAATATTTTTAATGAATCTAATTGAAATTAGTACATGAAATTTAAACTGCTCTTAAATTTGCCTTGTTCACTGAAAAATGTTCTGAAGCTATTGTGCAATGAGTTTAGGCCAAAGAATGTTATCTAAAATATTAGAGATTTAAGATATTCTCACCATTCAATTCTATTGTCATTACTCATGATGAGTAGCACATAACTCTATAGGAAGTGTCACTGGAGAAGCTTTTGCCAATCATTAAGAATGTAGATTTTTTAAAATATAGTAAATAATGATGACATAATCAAACATTTCAGAAAATATTCAATGATCTACTGTCTTCTTACCTACTATTTATCCAAATATTTTGCAAGTTAAACCTGCCATTACATAATATTCAATTAATAAAACAGCAGGTTTAATAAATAAGAATACTGTTGAATACATAGCAGCCTGATTAACACCAAAATAAACTAAGCTAAAAACAATTCATTGCACTAGGGATGTTATTGCCAGGAAAATAAAAAAGTGTGTGTATGTTGGAGGAGAGACTGATAAATATCTGGTGTCGTCAGCCTATGATTTGAAAATATTTCATCATCACTGATCTAGATGGTCAAATCAGAAGGCATTTAACAAGAAAAATGTGCCATGAGCACCTATGAAGCAGTAATACAGTTACACACTTTTTCTCCTCAGATGAGAAAATATGAAAAACAAACAAGAAAATGTGTAGATTGAGACAAAGCACAATAAGTGAAACAGGAAAAAAGTAACTGAAGGAAAGGACAACATTTCACATCTCCCAAAAGCAGAGTGAAGCCTTGCCAGCCTCTGAACAACAGCTACTTGGAAGCCAAACCCACTCCACTTCTTCCTCTCACATTGTGTCCCCTGAATGTGATGATACAGCATGGGACATCATCTTAGTCAATGCGGGTCAGCTGCCCTGGTTCTTGCTCACCCTCCTAAACTCTTGTCAACCTCCAACTTATTGTCTCTGGGGTAACACAAGAAAAATAAAAAGCCTTGGACCTGTGTAAGCACAGTTCAGCAAGAGCCACAACATCAGTCTGTTATCAAAACTATGTTAGCTACTGACACAAACCACATCGTATGGGCTGCTCTGAAGAAACTTAATTCCATCCCAGCCAGGCCCAGGTACATTATTCCATAGCTATGGCACAATCTCCATTTCTAAAGCATCTAGTCACATTGTAGAAGTGCCTGTCACGTCCAGAAGAGATGTGCTGTAGGTCTGTGAAAGCTAGAAATAATTTTATTATTTTCATTACAAAATATAGATGAAACTTATATGAAACTAAGACTAAATGAACATACTTTTGTCTTTTTTCAACTAAACAATCAATATTATGGTGAAGAGACAACATCTGTAGCTATACATCCCTAATAGAGAAATAAGACACAAAAATTTACATATTTTAAAAACATAAAAAGACAATAGTTTTACCACTAAAAATGACAGGAAAGTTAACCTACATGACATAAATGGCAAGCATCAGCTTTGAAAACAGCAAGAGGATTTTTATCTTTAATTATCAGCTTCAAAAGATTAGAATCTTTCAAATAAAAGGGTTATAGGATATCAGGTGTAAGTTTTCTTGGTAGGAAAAACACCAATCGACCAAGCTGACAATACTATTGCATTAATATACTGGTGTCAAAACCCAAGTGCTTACAAGCCACTGTGAAAATGAGAAAGAAAGGGTTCACAATGTTAAGAACTTACTGGTAATTTTTTTTCTTCAATATTTAAAAAAAAGAAGTTACCCAACATTTTTGTTACTTTTATGTAATGTTACTTTTAAGAGAAATAAAATTGCTAACTCCCCACCTCAGGCAGGAGTGCCACCCATTAGACCAGGCTGCTCAGCTTGGCCACATCCAACGTGGCCATGAACACTGTCAGAAATGGGGCATCCACAGCTTCTCTGGGCAATTACTGGGCTTACTTTGGTCCAGTGCTTCAGCAGCCTCACAGCAGAGAATTTCTTCCTAAACTCTCCTCTCTCAGTTTAAAGCTATTATCCCATGCTCTATCCCTACCCATCCCTGTAGGAGCTCCTGTCCATGTTTCCTGTTACCCCTTCAGGTACTGAAAGGCTGCTACAGGGTCTGCCCAGAGCCTTCAACTCTCCAGGCTGAGTAACTTAAACTTTCTGTCTGTCTTCATAGGAGAGGTGCTCCAGCTCTCCAATCATCTTCATGGCCCTTCTCTGGACTTGTTCAGACAGATCCAGGTTCTCCTTAGGTTGGCAGCCCCAGAGCTGGGCAGAGAACTCCAGGTGAGGCGAAAAAAGAAAGAAAATGCAAAAATGCATCATTTAGCAAAAACAACATGCCTACTAGGTAGCCAGACATCATAAACCTGTTAGAAAAAGAAACGTGATTTCAGACAGCAGACTTCTGCAAGGACTGACCACAGAGAAAAGGGTGGTGCTTAACAAGTATCATTAGCAGGGGTCTTACTTGGTTCTATTCCACGGACAATTCTCATCCTCTTATGCACCATTTTCTGTTGCAAGATGTAATGAGTTACCTCATGGAGTTGTGTTGCTTCCTTTTCTCAGTTGTATATATAACCCCCTCTATATTGCTTCCATAGCCTCAGTAATCCAATCATTTAAACATAGGCCAAAATATTTTAAAGTATACTTCGACTATTCTAAGTTAAAGCAACCCTAGAGAAACACCAACCAAAACATCTATAACTATGGTGTTTGCCAGACAACTTTGATAAAGTGCAGTCATGAGTTAGATGGGCTTTTTTTTGGTAATCTGAGACATTCCTTCAACTTGGAAAAAAATATTTAAGATAATAATCTGTTATGCTGCAATCAATGAAAATATGAAGTTGCTTGATTGTTTTAGCACATTCTATCATGTTTTCTATAAAGCTCTGAATAAATTTGGAAGGTCATGATCAGAGTTGTCCTACAGCATTACCATAACAGGTGAAATATTTCTATTTTGCACCAGTTTTGGCCAAAATCTGATGATTTAGAAGAATCGACTTTGCAGTTCTTACTCAATTGAAGATTTTGCAAGGCATTCAGTTAGGCTTATTCTCCATAATACTATATTTATGCATATATATTTATATGCATGTCACAAACATAAAAATAAATACATAATACATAAATAAAAATATAAACATTAAAATAAATTAGCAGGTGGAAGTGACCACCATCCCATGAAATGTGGTCCTGATGGGAGGCTGTTTTTCTCATTGTTCACTTTTTATTATCTGGCAGTATTTTTCTCTTTGTATGTAATTATCCATGTAATTGATAATGTAATTTGATTTTTAAAGTTGTAATAACAAGGGAGGTAAAACTCATCCTTTAAAATAAGATGAAAGAACCAACATGTAAATTTTGGACAATTTAATATGAGTCTCATGTTGGTAGCTGAGTTTGTGGTACAATAGCTACCATTTCATAGGCATCACACAAACTTCCTTAAGTGGTATATAATGGCTTCCTAATAGAATTACTATGGGCCTCAGGGAGGAATTAGGTTTTCAGTTATTACATTCATAATTTAGAAAAGGAAATGCTGATTGGATTTGTTTAATTTAATGTTCCAGGTAATGTGGGATTTTCCTCACTAATATATTTATTCTTGGGTTTGGGTTTTGGTGTTTTCTCCTGTGCTTCTCTGATGAATAATATATGTTTTATAGCACTAAATCATTATAAAGGTTAACAGTAATGAATTATTAGTCTCCTTTTTTTGATTTTTTTTATGAACCTCAGGATACACTTACTTTGTTCAGCTAATAGTGATGGTTTCAGTTATTACACTGTTTATGTTTACATATCCATGTAGTGATTTGCAGACCGTGTGAGCAAACTTGAAAAAAGAACACTTGAATAAAGAGACTAAGCTAGAATTGTCTTTAGAACACTTTTTGGGATTTTTAAGTATCTCCAAATTATGCTCTAACTCTTAATTTTTTCTCCAGAATGGATTCAGCTTTGGTGATTTCTGAGAGACCATTGGAAATGATGAAGTGACAATTCCCAAGTGTCAGATAAGATTTTTGGGGATACCCTCCACCTCGTCTCCCCAGTGCTCATGGCAGTTGTACACAAAACAACACATTTCAAAGCCAAAGTAACTCAATCCTTAATCAGTTGCTAGAAAATATTCACAGCATTATCAATAATTGGGCCTCTCAGACAAAGGTATGAATTGTAGGAGGACCCTATTCACAGGGACAAATTTTTGTAAAGGAAGATTAATCTTCAGGAAATCTTCTATTACAGAGAGGGGCAGGAGAGAGAGGAAAAAAAACCTACACCACTTTTTCTAGAAGACAGATTAAAACACTGAATTACAGTCTTGCTCTGATCTGCAAGGAAGTAATCACTCTTCACAAGACAAGAAAAGTTTAATGGGAATAATCTTTAAGGGCATGACAAGCATCACTTCAGCACCTCCTGTATGTGCCACCAGGGGTGTAAGGGAGGCACCCACAGAAGGGCGTCAGACAGGACTCATCTTCCAATCCAGCAGGGTGGTGTTGAAAGAGCAGGGAAGAAGGTAATCAGTCACTACTCTCTAAAGAAAGTACAAGAAAGATGGAAATTACAGAGATCCAACTTGGGAAGTAGTGCAGGTCAGAGGGATGGCTAGAAAAACTTGCTGTCTGTCAGGGCTGAGCAAGGTTATGATAGAAGTTGTTCGTGTGCTTCTCAAAACTAAAATTTCATGTGCTGATTTGTACTACCACTTCTTTTAAGAAACTGAAACATGCTATCAAAATCTCCCACATGAATCTTATTCCTGTGGAATCAGTCCAGCTCTCCTGGCTTTAGCTGACACTCACTAGAGCAGCAAGCATTCTTGATTCACCTGCACTCCAATATACCACTACTAGAAATTGTGTGTCTTTGCTAATTTCTGCTACAGATGATCCTCAACATGTTTGAAGACAACTGAGATCCTCTAAAAAACAAGCAAAGCTAAGAGGTTGCAGGGGTCAAATTCTAGCAAAGTGGTTGTAAGAATATGATAATTATCAACCAGCAGTAGAAGGCATAAATGTTGAAGTAAGAAACCAATCTGCAGCCAAAGAAAATATGAAGGAATTTTCTAAACTGGTAATATGACTGTATGCAGACTTTGCTTTGCTTACTCCAGTGAGATATAGACAGATTTTCTGAAATGATTATTCACAGCAGATGTATCTGAGAAGCCTGAGAAGCTTAGATTTAATTTGGTTATAAAGTCAAAAATATTTATTTCCTGGAGCCATTCTGACACTTTCAAATTCTTTAAAATAGCAAAAGATTAAGAGAGACATTTCTATAAGATGTATTAAATATACGACAAAGCCTAAATTGCTTCTGGATTTGCACATATCTATCTTATTTTATGAAATGTAAACGTTGAGTATATGTTTGTTGTTTTCATCCTGCTTTGTTCTGACTATGAAACAGATGTCATTGTGGAGAAAAAAGGTTAGACACTGCTAAATATTCATGTTTTGAGTGTTTCAAAATAGTATTACTAGCCTGATAATTTTGTATCTGTTATTTTCAACAAGTGAATGTAATAGAAATAATTGTTTCTTTCGAAATCAGTTCTGAGGGGCAGGAGTTCACATTCTGCAGTTTTGGCTAAGCTCTTTGGGTTGGTTTCTACATCTTCATACTTCATATTTCTCCCTATTATCATGTATTCAAGAAAATAATCCTAAAATTAAGACTCTCAGTCCTCTGAGAGCTAAAGAAAAAAGTTACCATTAACCACATTAAAAGCACTTCCCCAGCATGTTACTGTCCCTAGATTATTGTTCAGCAGAAGGAAGAATGTCTAGGAACGACCAGACACAACATTTTTTTGTTCCATTTCTCTCTATCCTGCTTCTAAAGAATACTGACAAGAAATACAATAAAATGCTATGAAGTATTAAATAAACTGAGGAAAAAAAATGCACTAGAAATTCATTTTCATATTTTCATCCCCAGAAGCCAGTTTCTTGTCTGTCTAGGTAAAGCATTGATAGGAGTGAAATTATTCCTCCTGATGAAGAAAAGCAAGAGTGAGGGTGACTGTGCGCAAAAGTTTCTTCAAGTTACGTCATTAGAGACAAAATTAAAGGACTTTTTCATTTTTAAGCTTGTACTTTGTTGAAAGTTTTAAGTAAATCTAATTAGTGTTGACCCTTTATTCAAAAATGCAATTTTTGCTTCTCTTTACCTTTTACAGAAGGGTAAAACAGTAATTTATTTCTTCTGCAGTATGTGCCTATTAAAATGACTATTTACGTTCATACCTCACTATTAAAATGGAGCAATTTTGTGTTGCCTAGATACAGATCAGAAGGGAACTTTATATAACTAATACACATGAACAAACAAAGCAATCACAGATTAAAATAATTCTTTATTCTAGTATTTTCTTTAACCTTCTTTGCCCTTTTTTGTTGCCATTGTTTGTGACAATAAAAACATTCTTCCTGAAGATACCTACAACTCCAGCAGGATTTTATGGTCTTTCTTTTACATTCAAAGTATTTCACCAGATGTTTTTTAAACGAATTATTGTGTCCATTCACTAGATTGCTGGCACAGAGAATGAACTACGGCAATCAACGTTGCTACCTTTACTTACTGGTTTGGTTTTATTTGGATGTAAATATGATGCAAAGCATCTTGCTTGAAAACCCCTATGATTATCTAAAGTTGTATTTTCCAATTTAAAATTTATAATTTTAAAGAAATACTGTTTCTCCCAATCTGTTCTTATTAAAAATGGCCATCATAAAGTGAAAATTAATAGACTAATACATTATTTCATATATGTTTGCAGAACTGCCTAACTTATGGTTATTACACAGAAATTGCAATTCCCTCTCATCTTTTTAATTTGAACCGTACTTTTTTTGCCCTGTGTACATCACCTATACATATCGGTCTCTCTGATTTTTTATACAGGTATAAACACACAAATAAGCACACACACAGGTGTGTCTGTCTGTGTGTATTTAGTGTTCATTAAGTACGAACAGAAAAACAAATCTGTCTTTTGTCAAACACTTCAACCCACTAAGTGATATTTATTGCTAGGAAAGGAAATGTAAGGAAAACAAATTGCTAAATGGGAGAAGGTTGCAGAATCTACTCTCTGGGCTCTGGTTGCAGTTTTGGTTTGTTGTCTTTTTTCCCATGGGAATTTAAAGAGTAATGCAAATGAAATCTAAATTAAGTAAAATAAAACGGTTTGCTCAGTTCCAATTATTTTCCCTTCTCTCAGTGTCTTCACTATTCATGCACACAACTTCCTTTTGCTTCTTTGTCTTATGGCCCCATGATTTTTCTAGCCTGTCTGAAGTCAACCCAGTTCACCAGAAAGATAAATTCTATCCTCACTTGGAATATCTGTTTTGGGGCTGAGTCTGTAAAATAGGTTTCTCCATCTTGTATGAATACTATCAAGGTAAGATGAGAAATAGCTGTTTCTTTACACTGCCTGCTCCTGAAAGCAAGCCTTACTGGTTCCTAAGGAGAGGGTTCCCAGCAGTGTCTGCTTTCTGTAGGATGGTTGCTTTGTCTTAATTAGGAAAAACTTGTCTAAGAAAAAGTCAGTCTTTCCTATGGTCTTCAGAGCTGTCCATCTGTCTCCACTGAATGCATTACTAACACACACTTTATTTTTGTAGAATAGACCCTTAATATGAAGTCAGGCATCCACAAGGACCATAGAGCTAGTGCTTGAGTTGAACATCTAATCAAACACAAGTAACTAATAGGCAGTGCTACCAAATAAACATCCCAACATCTCTACAAACATCTAAATTAAACCCTCCAGAAAGGATTTGCAGCACTTCTTACTATAGAATATTTTTTTTAATTTATTTTCGGACTATTTTCAGAAAGCTCTCTGTTTTAGATCACACACTCTGTAATATACAGAGGGCTTTGCCTTTGCAATGCAAACATATACAGAATACATGAATAGAAGTAAAACAGGTAGTGGCAATTGGTATTTACCTAACAATTAATGAAACTTTTAATGCAGCATGGATAATGTGCTCTTTTATGTAAGATGGTCAGTTGTTTGTCACCATTTACTGAATTTGTTGCATCATGAACAGAGACAATTTTTCTTGCGTGCTACTTTGGGATCAAAGCAATGACTCACAAGCACTATTTGTCTGTTTGTGACAACAAGTCTTTGTACCAAGGTTCTTACTGAAGTTATCAGAGCTCCCAACAGGATGCAGAATTTTTTATGGTGCCTTTTTCATTCCCTAACTATTTCATGGCAGGTCACCAAATATGTTTCTAAGTGGGTCATTCATCCCATTCACACTTTTAATTTTTTCCCCCTATTTTTATCCAAGACTTTTAATTGTGTTAATATCCTCCTGAGAAAGAGCTGTAGAGATATATCATCAGTGCAGATATATTTTCTGTGTTGTTTAATATCAAAGCATAGTGTCTGAGAAGGAAGACTAGAAATTAGAGAAAATACCCAACCTCCTGAAAGAAGCTCAGCATATCTACAATGTTTTCTTGTTCTGAAATATTTATCATACACATAGGTATGTTGTACACAAACCCACACACATCTTCAAAATACCTCCCAAAAAGCATAAATTTCAATACATAAAATCTTCATTACAATGAGAAGATTGATGGGTACAACGCTTTTCATTTTCATTGGATGATTTGAGAGTTTTTACTTCCTTGTTAGTGCACCATAATTATTGCCCCCAGGGTCTTAAACTTTCAATCATATCCATTCCTTTTAACAGAATTTCTGAGCTACACAGAGAGATAGAAATCTGAAAGTGACCATTTCCAAGTTTCTTTGTACTTCCAGGCTCACAACTTCTTCACCTCATAGTCTGGATGTAAAAAAAAAAAAATCTTGTTTACGAGAAAATTTTAGAACCGAAGATTCATTTCTCATCAATAGAAATAGATAGTGTGAAATTGGGTCAAAAAAACCCCAATAGATCTTTTTCTGACAGCTTACTATCAAAGGATTTTATCTTAAATTACCAGAAGTCTGTGTCAGTGTTTCTTCTGTTATTACGCAGATAATTAAGGTTGCAATAAGTACAAGTGCATAAATCACTACTGCTTTGCTCTTCTGGAAACGGAACTTATGGAAAAGGTGTGGCAGAGACATACAGCTATGTACAAATGCTCTCTAGTCAAACTAGTCTCTGCTGGCTGTAGGTCTACAGAGCAATTTCTGTGGTAGGGTTACTTTTATCTCACTCCCCCCTGTCTTCTCTTCACCTCTTAATCTCTTTCCAATGTTTTGCTTTGCTTTGTTTTTTGTTTGTTTGGTTTGTTGTTTGTTTTTTTTTTTTAATTTGTTTGATTTTGTTTGGTTTTGGTTTTATTTCATGTCATGGTACTTTATTGGCATCCTGCCTCTGAGAGTAATAACGTAGAATTATCCTTATTTTACAAATGAAGAAACTGGAGTAGAGAAACCGAAAGCCCAAGACACAGAGAAAAACACTTTCAGAATTAATAATAGAATAAAGCAGTATATTGCTTCCAGTTCTAATTCAGCATGCTGTAAAGCAAATGTTTTCATCAAAGATCTGAAAGTAAATAGAAAATCACAGATGATAAATCTCACAGATGACTGATCTAAAGGGGATAAAACACCCAGGCAGCATGCTACAAATATACTTAGTATTCTCTTCCTTTTCCTTCAACCAAAAATTCTTTACCCAGAGCAAAGCACAGATTTATACAGGAGCATGAAATGGAAGCCATAGCTTCAGAATGTATGTGAATGTGAGAGGAGCAACGGGCAGTAACCTACAAATCAATGACCAGAAAAGCCCCAAGGGTTTGGGTTTTTTTTTTTAGAGCAACTGAAGAGAAGATTCCAGTGTGATAAACCGATGCTATCTTTGGAAATTTAAGGAGGAAGCGTTTTGTAAGAAAAGAGAGATGATTTCATCCCTATGAAGAACACTGCAGTCCATTCTGAGGTTTTTATTTTAAGAGATTAACAGTGTGACTAAAGGACAGGACAAAAAAATGCAGGACCTTAGGAGAAGAGAAAAAACAATAGGATTCATCTCTCTTAGTTTCAATTGTTGTCAGTGTAGAGAGCTGAATTAGATCTCTAGGTCTCTCTCGAATCTTAAGGGTAACAAGTGTCTACTACATTTAAGGCATACATGTATAATGAAATTCCATTCTTTAGACTTTGGAGCCCAAGTCCTCTGAGTTTTGCAAAAAGATTGAAAAAGAACTTAATTGCAATATAAAAATACCTTTATGATCACAAAACACACTTACTTGGCAAGGAAAAGTCTCAAAAACAACAACAAAAAGGTAGTAAGCTAAACTGAGACAAATTCAAATGAGATATAAATATGGAGAGTATTTTTAAAAAGAGCATGTACTGCTGATACTTTAATCTAAAGGTGAGTGCATGATGTTGATACAACCCTTCCAAGAACACATCTAGTAGCATAAAATTTAAGTGAGGGATTATTTTATTTCACAAAACACCTCTGCCTACTGAAAGGCAACGTTGAAGATGTTGTGGCCATACTATTGTATTTTCAACACACAGATATTATCTTTCAATCCACCAATAAAGAAGGGAACTGAAGTTTATGTTCTAGTCTAGGACCAAGAGATGATTCATTTCTAATTACTACAGACCCATTAAAAATTGCATATAAGCCCCTATGTACAACTAATGAATGGCATAGCTAACTACGAACCCACCAGCAGCAGTTACTGGGGAATATCCTTACAGAGTAAGTTAGATTGGCAGCACTAAGCAAAGTTATAGCTCAAGAAATCCCTCATCAGATTTGACCCTTTCATTAAGTATTTCAATTTCATACATTGAGGAAAGCTTCTTTTTTTGCAAGGAGTAATTCTTATTTCCCTTCCATTTTTCTATTAATATGCCACTATTTCACTTTGAAGCTATATTTTCCCTGACCAAATTTTTCTTCCCTTCTACTTTTGATTATACCAGAGGCCAGCCACTGGAATGTATTCAGTTCTGCTTCCAGAAACAGAGGCAGATGATCACAATGTTGTGAACGGGTATTGCTGTTAGCCTATAATAAAATAGTGATTTTCATATGGAAACTTCTAACCACCTATACAATAATAAGGGAAGAATTTGTCCATTCATCTTCCCCTTGCTTAGGATGGCAGTTCAGCTTCTTCATGTTACGGCATTAAATCAACAGTTCTATAAGAAACTGTGCTTCTCTCGAAATCTCTCAGAGATGTTGTCTTTTCATTACAGCAACAAAAAACCCAGTAATTCCATATAGAATGAAAAATGTTAGGCTGCATAACAAAGTGGATATTAGCTTTGCCTATGGTTTCTGCTGAACGTATGCTACAGCTAACACGGTTTTCCTGGTGTCTTTTACAGGGATTCTGTGTTACTACAAGTGTAGCTGAGGGTTACTTTCTTCTAATGGTGCCTCTATTTTTATGCAAAATGAGTTGATGTTCTGAGATATAAAGAGAAAAATTCATAGACTATGTTTTTAATACATATCAGGGTGAGTGGGGGAGGGGGATAGAAGGCCATATTCCTTTCTAATCAGTAATTTTTTAAAATAGAAACACTGTAACCCATTCCATATTACTACTGAGCCATGAATACACCAGAATTAATTAATTATATTATTCATATGCTATGAATACTCATATTTATATGTTCCTCCTGCCACTGAGGCAAAAAAAAATTTTTACACAGAAATTTACCCTTTGCTAGTAGATTTTTTGAGAAACAGAACTTAAAACATAAAAATAATAATTTAATTTAAACAATTATAAAGACAGCCAGACCACAAATGTAAATCACTGAAAAAAGATATAGTTCAAGTCTGTACATTAAACTGGATTTCGACTCTTTCAAAAGACCAAGGGATGTAGAGATATGTCATGGCATGAAAAACAGGGAAAAAGGAACTAATTTTTAACCAGCATTTTCAGTGTCTAGTTAATTAATTTCAAGACAACAGCACAGATTAATCTATCACAACTTTTAAGCTGAGTAGTTTGTAGTGGAACTTACTTGATTTTGCCTACTTATTAATGCCTCACAATGTTTGTGAAAAGGACATTGCCACAAGAATGCAAAGAAATTAAATTAAAACAGAGCACAAAACAAATAACAGATTCATTGGCGACTTAATAGGCCTCCTGTGTAAAACAAAATAAAATGATGAAATGAAGGATTACCTTCACCTTTTTATCTTAAAAGTACTACAATAACTTGTTTGTTTGTTTGTTCTTAAGGCAGAAAACCTGCTTTAATTCCATTCTTACAAAACTTATGAAAAAGCAGAGCTTTCCACATATGATTAGGTCTTCCAACACCAATGACCCTTCCCCATATTCTTAAATGCTTGCAAAATCAGCCTGCATGTCCTGTAGGAGCCATTTCCCAAATGCAAAATCCAGTAGCTGCAAATTTAATGTTTACCATCCTTGAGGAAAACAGGTTTTATCTAAAAACACCAGAGTGTGATGCACTTTTCACTAGACAAGATTTTTTTCTATTACTTATTTCCCTGGTTAGTCTAAAGCTAAACGAAATCAAACTTTCTTTCCCAGTTGCAATCACATCTATATTACAGGAGGAACATCTCCCCCAAACGGCAGCCTGTTTATCAAACCAAATGAGAGTTAACAAACGGCTCCTCTGGCAGGAACCAAATCCATCAGACCTCAGGAGAAGCACTGCAGTGCAACATCCTTTTCAGGGTAAACTTAGCCAGTTTAAAAAGTTTCACAGGTAAGTAAATGACATCACAGGAATTAAAGAATGAGAATTAATCCTAAGAAAATGACCCAAACTTGAAAGTTCATGAAAAGTAATGTTAGTATTAAATGAAAATTCCAAAGAAATACTGCAATCGTAATATATCAATGCAGAATACAGTAATGTATATATATGTATTATCTCTTACATAAGATGTATTTTACATTTGACATAAAGAAATTTTTGATATTACTAAGCTGCCATGATCAGCCCTAAACAGAAGGGAGCCAGTGGGAATGGTCAGTATAAAATCAAAAATTTGGAAGCAAACTCTGACAACAGAGAAATAACTATAAATAAATCATGCAGAAGTATTATTAGCAACACACTGAGTGTTTTGTACAGATCCCATTATAGATAATCCACTCAAAATTCCAAGGAAAAATCTGTGCAAAACTGTTCCTCATGAATGGTAAGAAACAACAAATTATTGGTATTTCAGATCTGAATTGTGGCAAAGGGGAGAACATGAAGAATTTCCTCTCATCCACAGCAGTATTAAAACATCACTTAAATTACAAAATTCATAATTTTTAACATGACTTCATTTGTTTATGCTCTCAAAAGGAAGCAGAAGTAAAGAATAGATGGGATACTATAAACTGAACTTTGAGGCAATAGGCACCGTCATCAGACAGTTTTTAGTGGCCTTTCATGTGTGTTTTTTCATATATCTCTCTCTCTCCCTCCAAGTTATTCCCATGAAAGGCTAAATCCTGAGTATTACTAAAATGATCTGAGAAACCCTCCCTGTGAATAGTTTTATCCTGAGAACTGAAAGAAATCTTTCTTCTTAGAGGATTAGGCAGTATCTGAACAGGGATTTCAAAAATAGCAGTTAGCCATTAATATTATTACTTACCTGCTTTAAATTATGTCCCTAGACTTCAGACAGACAAGTTGAACAATTTGTGAGAGAAACTCTAATCATCCTTCCATTACCGAAAAAGCAATGAGACATAATTGTGCACACAACAAAATTGAACTTTGGATCCTTATACCCTTTTGAGAACAAATCCAAGATCAAGCCTAAGTCAGCAAATCTTTGGAAGTGAGCCCCATTCTCTCAAGATTCACTGAAAGGGCCCTCTTCAATGGCATAAATCCCACATCCATGCAAGTCCCTACAAAGATGCCCATTGACTCAAGAAGACTTGGATAAAATAAACAAAACAACAGATGCAGTAGTTTTCATTCAGGATAAACTTCCTTAAAAGAAATGAGAGTTTCATTTAAAACTGTGAATAAAAAAACTAGGGACCATAAGTACTAGCAATTTGAATTATGCATGGAGCCTACATAGAGTTATCTATCAATAAAGAGTTATCATATAATTAGCATGGGAGTATTCTATTAAACATGACATTAGAGCTTTAACAGACTATTCTACGGCATTCTGTAGAGCACTAAATATGTTAAATGTATCACCAGCCATCATCAGAAGACACAGGAGTGAAAAAAGCAGAACATCATACATCAAAATGTCAGTGTCAGTTCAAAGCCTCATAAAGACTGGAAAAGTAATTCCTTACCTTGAATATTGAAAAATGTGAGTCAGTTCAAACTTTGAATATAGTTTTGATGTGTTCTCAGTCATTTTGGGAAGTACTTTTTGTTTTATTCCCAACATTTTTAACATAGAGAGTGAAAATCAAATTGGAAATGTTATGTCTCGGTTTTTTTTCAGATTTTTGCTTTTCTGCTTATGCCTTTTCTTATGCATACTGTCTGAACACACACAGAGCAGCAAGCAATGAGGACACAGAGCTGAATTCTCTTCTCTACAGTGGGCCTCAAAATAGTCAGAGTGATTTAAATGATGTGTCTACCCAAGCTCAAACAAAGGTATTAAGGTATTATAGGAGCTTAACCAAACTTAGAGACTTCAGGGAAGATTTTAAGAATAGGATTCCTCTTCATCTAACTTTACTCAGGTAAAGGACCTTGGTGAATCTTATCATCTATCTTTTTTCTTGTAGTCAGTCAATGGAAACTCCTTAATGACAGATCTGACTATATTTTTAGATGGGATAAGAGTTATTAGCCTTTGCTTTAGTTCTTCTGTGCTGCAGTTAACAGCAAGGGATTACTACTAGATGCTTAAAATTTCTGAAGTGGATGGTAGAGTGGAATACAGTCATTTTATACCAATTCTACAGCAGCTGCACATATACATATGGATGTATATACACATGAGTGTTATGTGAGCAGCTGCAATTATAAATGTAGAATTTATACAGTGAGTTTTATACAGGATCTTCAGAGCTCTCACAAACTCTTACACTGGACAGTACAGCCAACAGATTAGGCAGTTGCTATATATATATATATTTATATATGTATATATTAAAAATATATATAAATACATTTTTAATTATTTACCCTTTCACATCCCTGTCTGATACCAAAGAAAACAAGTGGTAGAGTGGCATGCTGTATAATCAGTGTAATAAAAAGATATTGTTTTCTTATCATCATGACTCTGTATGCAGGAATTGCTGAGTGTCCATCAGATGTGTGGAAAAAGGAGAAAATAAAAAATGCAAGCAAAAACCAAAAAAAATCTTGAGGACAATTGAAGTTCTTTGTATCATGTAAATAGCTAAGAAGCAGGAAGCTAAATACGCCTGCACAAAGATTGACTGGATGTTGGTTATAAAGAACTCTTTAGCATCTCTTTCAAGACAGCTCCCTCTGCAGACCCATTACCCTGAGATGGGAGTGGGGCTATCTCTTAACAGCTGTTGGTTCTTTTACCTTCACTTTAGATTTACTCCTCTTATACCGACACAGGTTGTCTCACTTATGAAGATGGGAACACAAACTTGTCAAAAAAAATCGTTCATACATTTCAAACCTGGAAATAAATTTTACTGCAAGAAATAGATGATTTTTTGAGATTGTTGATAAATCTGCTGCCCTCAAAGTGAGAAAATTATTTGTACTATGTACACAGGTCATTATCAGCAACATTTCTTGTTTGAATCGTAACTGAAAGTAGAGAATAGTGATATTAACAATAATGATATTTGGATGTCTATCCCATATCCACTATTAGAGGTCTTTAAGCTAAGAAGTAATTTTGTTCTCACTCAACTTATTTTCTCTGGTAAAAGTGCTTATTTCAATTCCCACTTTATTTGCTATCTAATCCCTCACAAATATTCATGGTCAGATTATTTCTAGGTTTGACTGATTTTCACAGAAAAGAAAGCATTACCAATGCCCTCTAATTCACTGTAATATTGTGTTCTCAGGGTGAAATTGTTACATAAATCTAGATTATATCAGAGATTAAATGAAGGTAAAATTGGCAGGACTTTTAAAAAAACATATGGTGGAAGAGATATTGTTGTATTCTTACATTATCTTTCTAAAATTATTTTTCCACAGGACACTCTTAGAAGCCTTTTATAAGTTATTAATTATTATATATTTTTCTGAATAAATGTATGCAAATAAGAGAAATAGCAAAGTCTTCCAGCTTCTTTTACTGTGGACTTGATTTCTTAAAAAAATTAATTACTTGTAACTCTACAAGGAAACAAAGAGAATCCTTTAAGCAGAGAAGAAAAATTACAAGAGAAAGACTTAAATTTATTAAATCGTTCATAAGTGAAAAAAAAAATACAGATCTTACTGTTATAAAGACAAAGAACTTGTATCTTTCCCTTTCTCAATAAACACATCATGCAATGGGTGAGCAACTGGCCCACAGGTTGGGCACAAAGTGTTACAGTGAATGGGGTGACATCAGACTGGTGACCTGTCCCTAGTGGGGTTCCACAGGGCTCCACCCTCAGCCCTGTGCTCTTCATCTTCATGACTTGGATGCGGGACTGGAAGGGATAATAAGTAAGTTCACAGGCAATACAATACTGGGAGGAGCTGTTGAGTCCTTCAAAGGCAGGAATGGAGGGCCTGCAGAGAGTCCTCAACAAACTAGAGAGCTGGGCAATCATCAACCATAAAAAGTTCAACGAGGGAAGTGCCAGACTGAGCACCTGGGATGCGGCAACCCTGGATGTACAGACTGGGGAATGAGATGTTGGAGAACTGTGCTGAAGAAAGGGACCTAGGGGTCTTGAGCAACAGAAAGTTAAATATAAATCAGCAGTGCCCTGGCAGCCAGAGGGGCCACCCGTGTCCTGGCGTTCATCAGGCACAGCATCACCACCCAGGAAGGGAGCAGAGTGTCCCACGCTGCTCTGCTCTGGGGCGGCCTCACCTTGAATGCTGGCGGCAGCTTTGGGTGCCATAATAATAGGAAGACATTAAATTATTAGAGTGTCCAAAGGAGCACAATGAGGATGGTGAAAGGCCTTGAAGGGAAGGCATATGAGGAGAAGCTGAGGTCACTTGGTCTGTTCAGCCTGGAGAAGAGGAGAGTGAGGGGAGACCTCACTGCAGCTACAACTTCCTTGTGAGGGGAAGAGGAGGGGCAGACACTGATCTCTTCTCTCTGGTGATCAGTGACAGGACCTGAGGGAATGGCCTGAAGTTATGCCAAGGAAAGTTTAGATTGGATACGAGAAAAAGGTTCCTTATCCAGAGGGTGGTTGGGCACTGGAACAGGCTCCCCAGGGAAGTGGTCACAGCACTGAGGCTGACAGAGTTCAAGAAGCATTTGGCGATGCCCTTGCACACATGGTGTGACTCTTGGGGTGGTCCTGTGCAGGGTCAAGTGTTGGACTCCATGATCCTAGTGGGTCCCTTCCAATTCAGTAAATTCTGTGTCATTCTGTGTGATTTATCTTTCTTTACCTCTTGGTTTTTTGTAATATGTTTGTAAAATAGTATCTTGTTCTTCTTTCTTTTGTCAAGCATTGTTACATACAAGCAGCACTGAGTCAGTTTTAGTGGAAGCCGTGTTTTAGAAACATCTAAATAGCAAAGATTTAATATAACACCAAAAATAAATTGATAAGCCATTTGAATCAGAACAGAAAAACGCTTTGTTTTTCCATTTGGTTTGGCAACATGCAGTAGCTAGCTCACCTTTCCATGTCATGTTATTCCATTATATTCCTATGCTATTTAGGCACCATGATGGTTGGTAGGTCTACAAACAAGACACTGCAGACAAAGAATAGACTGAAGACAAGGACTCGCTGAAACTGGTCAGGACACATGCAACCAAACCAAAGGCTGCACTGCCCTCTCCTCCCACTGACATTCTCTTGAGGCAAGCTACTAAAGCTCTCCCCAGATATAAAGACATTAAATTACATTCTCCTTAGTCCTATGCTTGCTCCAAGAGAGCAAAGACAATAAAGAAGTCAGACTAGTAGAAGCAGGCATGTAGACGTCAAATTTGGAGATGTAAATTATTAGCAGTTTTTGAATGATATTTCTTTGTCTGTATTTTTGTAAATTTTCTGCTCCATTTTCATTTTTCTTAGATGTCCTTTTTTAGCACATTCACCTCAACTACCATCCTTTGTCTCTGCCTGTTTCTTATTTCTTTCCACTAGAATATCCTCCTAAGAACGACTTTTCTTCAAATAAATTATCCATTACTCCTCTGATCACCATGTGCCTCTGCTATCCTCCTTTCATTAGCCTGCGACTGCCTGTCTAAAATAAGGTTTTAGGAGAGAGAAAGCCTAATGCTCTGTGGCTGTGCATTTTCTAACAGGGCCAGGGATCATTTTTATAAGTCCCATAGGAAGAAAATGTTATTAATCCTAAAGGCAAGTGCTACCTAAAGGACCACAAATATCTGACACCACCAAAGGTTAGCCACATTCCTTAGCATATGTTCAGCCTACATATTAGGATTACAGAAAAAACCCAACAACACCCCTCCCAAAAAAACCCCCACCCAAATCCCAAAGGAGAACAAAAAAAACCCATACACACAAAAACCACCAAAAAGCCTCCAACTAACCAAAACAGACAGAAAAAACAACAACCACAAACAAAAAACCCCACAAACAAACCCACCCTCCAAAACCACAGCCAAAACCAACAAAAATTTCCTGCAGAGAAACTGCAGGAAAAAAAAAAATTAGTCCCTCCATTTTTTCAGAAGGTTTTCAAATCAGTTCTGGAGTAGCCATGAAACGTGATATTGTCCATCATCCCTAAGAATATTGTGAGTCAAAATATTATACAAAAGAATACAAAGCACAACAAGAAAGTAGAATTTTGGTCCTGGAAAAGAGGACCTTTCATATAAAGGATGAATCTCCGACTGAATTATTAGATGAATGCATACAGCAAAGTTTATAAAGTTCATACACAAAAAAGAATTTCACTTTCAAATCTGACAAAAAATATAAAAAGTAGCATTTACAGCACTTACATTTCTGAAGATCAGTAGAATTTAATGATGTTTAGTATTCGTGAGAAATAGCAATATGCTTTCCTGCCAAAAGCTAGAATACATTGTGCATAAACCTTGAATCTTTAAGATATCAAACTCAATTTTCTGTGATAAAGGAAATCTGTGTACCTAGCACCAAAATACTGCAGAGTAAGTAATACCATAATAGCATTAATAATAGTAGCAATAGCACTATTTCAGTAGATATTAACTAAAATTGAACTTCAGTAGATTTTAAGTAGGTTCTATTTAGTACACAGAAACTATTTGTTGCTATTTTCTGTCTGGTCAGGATTTTACCCACAATGTTTATGCAAAACCATGCAATTTATTTGACTCAGAATATTTTGATATGGTTATGAAGGCATTTTGTGTATTAGATCAGTGGAAGATCTCTTTACGTAAAATATTCTTGGGGGTGTAGGGGGGAAGTAATATCCGTATATCCATTTTAGATGTTACTCTAATCCTGCAATTTTTTCAGGTCACAGCCCGAAGAATCATTTTCAGTTTCCAAGTAGTTTATTTGAGCATTTTAATATACTGTGTCATTTTTTCTCAATTATCACAACAGTAAATTACTCAAAACTGTTTTGAGTATGTACATTGTCCAGAAGCTGAAATGAATAATAAATACTCATGAGTCAAATTTGAAAGGCACAATTAAAAGTTCAACAGTCCTGTGCAATAAAATGGAAAATAGGTGTGATAATGAGTGTGTAAACTGAAGATTTCTTCTTCATAGTGCTTAATATTTTATTTTAATGAAGGAGAAGCAACATTTTCTTAGAACTGAATACACCTCCACTTTAAGCTTTAGGGCAATTTAAAGTTTAAATGCTGACTTATTTCAATGGGCATACTTCATTTGATTTCATATATGAAAATTCCATCATTTTTAAAAATAAAATAGAAATTCTTCGTGATTCATGTTCACATATTCACAAAGAAATTACAGATGGCACAAAGTTGTTGATATTTAGCACTGTTTCTGAGGGGAGAATCATTTCCTTTTATGGAAAAGATGGAGGCTGTGGAGTAGCTCAGTGTACATAATGATGAACAGCTGCGCTGACAAACTGCTCTGGTGGGAAATCCCTCTACTAGGAAGCACCATTTTGCTGAATATTGCCAGCAGGTATTCTTCATGGATTCAAGTGTTCAGACCAATACCCTGTGTAGGTAAATTAGTGACTAATGTAATTATTAACTATGTTAGGGCTTTAGTTCATCATTCTGATAAAGTGAAGGAGTCAGTAACCTTGCATTCATTGATAAATCTTGTAACATAAATGGCTAAAAATTTGGCTAAAATTTCTGCTGATGTAAATAGGTAGTATTTCAGCTACATCAGTGTAGCTGTTTTATTTTACTTTGGCAGACAATGTTGCTCCTTTGGCAATATCATAAGGCAAAATCCAAAGACAAGCCCAGAATACCAGTGCCAAGGTAATGGAGTACTAACACAAAAAATAAAGGGGTCAGCTGGGGTAGTCAGTAGTTGAGCCAGGGATTTTTTCAAAGCAACATAAATAATATGTGGATTCTGAAACAACATAATGGGACCTCTACATTCACACAAGGTGCAGTTCAAAATAATCTTTTACAAAAAACCCACAAACCACCAAATAACAAACCCCAGGCAGATGGAGAGGGACATCTCTAGCATACCAAGTGAATGTATTATAAGTATTAGATTTCTATATTTTCCTGGTATTTCCAAGAAAATGCCAGTCATTTAACCGAATTGTCTTTCTGGGTCAAGGCATGCAATATATAATGGACCCAGTACCTCTGTCAGACTGAATTCCATTCTTCTATTTCCATCCTCTGTAATCCATCGGATGAACCTCCAGAGTCATCAATGGAAGTTGAGATGGGTGTCAGAAAATAAAAGACAAGCTTTCTCACTCTCTCTGATTCTCAGTTCTGCTCAACCACATAGGAATGGAAATCCCATTTCCCACGCTCCTGAAGTGTCCCAAACATTAGGCCAAAGAGCATTCTAGAAAAAATCCTTCTTATAGAATTTGTTTTCCTACTGACACTAAGCTGAGCAAACAGGAATGCAAGAGGCAGGAGGCAGTAAAGGAGCAAGAGAATGGAACAAACAGAAAATGTTCTAAGCAGCTCAGATGTCTAATCCATTGGATTATATTTCTGTTAGGAATTAAAGTACTTAAAATCCACTGATGCACATTTTTAGCTGTGAAACAGACAGATTTGTGCCTATCACTGTGGCTGATGTATTCTCCCATAAATAAAATTCGAAGTGTACGGCAATCAACACAAGTCTCAGAATTATTCCTTAAAAATAATCCTACATAGGATCAAAGAGAAAACAAAACCATCATCCCAAATACTATCAGTAGAGGACAATTTTGAGAATTTTTGAAATTTATTGCAATACAATTTTGAAATCAAATATTATTTAGGATCTTGCCAATCTATAATGTTCATGAAGGATATCTGAATCTTTAACATATCTGAATATTTTTGCTGTCTAGACTGCATCTTTGCATTTCTGTGGGAAAATTATGATCTAGCCAGTAATAAGAAAAAGGCTCAGAACTGAATTTCTTTACCACACAGTGATCATATTTCCTTTTATTTTACACAAATTGGTTCTTTAAATTGATATTATCTTCAGAATTACCACTATCCTATCCCTGGATATTGAAAATAACCACGTGAATTTGTTCATTTCAGTAATATCAAAGAATATGTATGTGTTCAGCACTTTATCCATTTAATATAAAAAGTTCTAAATTCAGTTGTCTTCACGCCCAACCTTTAAGAAGGACAGTAAGATGTCTTGCTGTGTTCTGATGTGAAAAAAAGAATGTAAGTGAGGTGCATTGTCAGAGTATTGCTCCAAGCTGGGCAGGCCACATGCATAATGAGGTTTAAGATGTAAAGAAACGTAAGAATAATGCAAAGAGAATCTTGTTCATGAAGATAGCACTTTCATCATGCTCATACATTTATGAGAACTTCTTGATCTCCTGTAAATTATGTTGGCTGCTTACATTGTTGTCATTGCTACCAGTTATTCCTGCAGACAAGAACTGATGTTGCAGATGTTTGGTATTGCCTTATGTTCTGTACGTGTAGACAAAGATGAGGATGTCTTCAAAATCAGAAAAAATCAAAATTTCATTAATATGCTCCTACCAATAGCATTTAATGAAGACACTGCTGCCTTTTTACTATTTCTTTCCCATTTGTTGACTATCTTGAGACTATCTTAGAGCATTAAATCCTTTGCATAGCAATGCTGTTCCTAGTCAGAGTAAAGTAAGTAGCAGTGAAGCTGTAAATGTCATCAATTGTAAATGCAGAATGTCACCCATTTTCTCCAAGAGTATAATGCACTTATATAACTTTCCTCCAGAAATCTTATGGGTAAAAAATAACTGTCTCGTGACTGTGTACACATTTCAATAAATGTAGGTAACTATCTATCTTTATACAGAAAAATACATAGGGATTTATCAGACAAATTGTATTTTCAGTCAGAACCACATGAGGATTTTTTAAAAGCAAACTGTTGTGATTGAGATCCACCGCTTACTTCCATTTTAAAGGCCTGTTTTCTTGTCTGCATATTCATTAGAATTCAAAATATCTCCCTATTTGGAGAAAGGAGACAGTTTGAATGCAGTATATAGTAGATGAAACCTATTAGGAGAAAGAATCCAAAGCATATTAAATCTACCACAGTAGCTTTTCTGGAAGAAACCAATTTATATATGTACGTATTTTATAACTGAAATGATCCCTAATTTGTGTGAAAACTAAAATTAGGTCTGTTAGAGAAAATTCAGACTATTTAGGTACTGCTATAGCCCATAGATTCGACTTTTATTTATTTAAAATACTGCCTTGCACTTGAAATACAAAAGAAATGGCAAAATTTTGTGTCCTTTTCATGACTCTAAGTAGCTGTTTTCACAAGAAACTCCATTTTCTTCCCCACTGGGCCATTAGAAGCTAAATCAATTCTAGCAACTCGAGTAATTAAAAACTGTACTTAGGTGATCAAACTAACTTACAAAGTAAATGACAGGCTAGAAGATTTTGTTGCTCTAGGGAAGATATTTATTTATTATGGGAATAAACCAACAAGTACAACCTGTTGTATCTAGAATGCAAGCTGTTAAACTAGCCACAAGCTAGAGAAATAAGTGTTCCTGGTCCTTTTTTGTCCACATTTCATTTTTCATTGTGATTCTTCATTCCCTTCTCTTTCCTTGATCTTCTCCAATATCTTATGTATCAATTGAATGTAACAGTTAAACTACTTTTTACACAAAAGCATTTTTGAGGTGACTTACACTAAAATACCTAATGTCGTCTGAAAGTCATGCATGTAACATCTCAATGACAAACTGAAAATTGCTACATATTCATGACAACATAGGAAAATGATGTCTTAGATACATAATTTTATTATTTTGTCTTATTGCCTTTAGATATCTTTTCAAGACCTTTCAGTAACAATGAAGATATTCTCCTCTGCTACACAAAGAGCTCTCTTGTTCTTTGGTTTTATTGCTGTAAATCCAACTGCTTACAAGACCATTATGTGAATAAGACATAGCTGCTAGTGTGGTCATGCAAAAAAGAACTCACTTTAATTTGCTGTTTTCAAAGTATATGAAATTTTATCATATTTTTTTAATATTCCATTTCTCTGGTATAACGGGGTTTTTTGACATGTAATAATATAAACTGCCACCTCTGGAAGGAAGAAAAATGAAACCCCAGTACATGTACATATTTGTGCCCTATTCTGTCCTGGATTTAGTCATGCTGAAGAAAACGGTGACTCAGTCACCCCATTCTGACAAGTCCTTTTTATTCTTTGCATTTAATAACCACAGAGGCAGATTTTGTTTTTTAAGGTCAGATGTCATACACTGGAGCCTCATCTTTTGCTGTCAAAGCTGTTAATGCTGTCAGGTCTTCCCCATGTTTCAGAATTGTGGTTCAGTGTTCCTATTAAATATTGTGTACATTGCCTCCTCTGGGAATTGTGATTCCTTTTATTCAGCATGTCTTGCACTGTAAGTGACATCAGGGTGTGTGTCTCTATGACACTTCTATCTGGTGTTTCACTAGGTAATGCCATTTTTATCTCCAATATATCTACATTTGTTGTTAAAACTATCCTTTCAACTAACTCAGGGAAGAATAAAAAGTTGAGCAGGCTGGTTAAGGATATTGGATGACTGTTGTAAAACAAGGTTCCATGTTCGTGGGAACCCCATTTAATCAGTGCTTACTAGACTAGCAAGCATTAAAAGGATAACTTTGCTCCAAAATAGCTTACAAAGTTTGTTTAATACGTTTGCATATTTTGCTCATTTGGTTTGTTTTCTATTTGAAAATGATAAATTACTTCCCAGAAAAAGAAACCACTTACCCTGATAATAAAAACCAACTAATTCCAGAGACTGCATCCAAATGCATCAGCAATAAATGTGGTTTGATTCTACATATGTCAACCCACATCCTTCTTTTCAGAGCTCCAAAAGTAAGAATGTCTGTATTTGTAGTTTTTTTATTCAAGCAAGTCAATAGTTCAACTTTGAAAATAAACACACAATATAAAGAATGCAAAAGGTATTATCTGAGTAATAAAATCACCTCATAACAAAAAACAACTGAAAAAAAAAAAGTGTGTACCTATATTACAATGTCAAGTAGTGACATAGCTCAGTTCACATCACAGACAGAACAAATATTCCATGAGGCAAATTAAACTTTTTCTGCAAATTTTCACATTTGAAAATCCATCAAAACATGACTGTTACAGGGTGAATAAAAAAATCAGAAAAATAAATTCTATCTAAAACCCCAAAATAAGAGATAACCGGTCTGAAATACTACTTTAATAGTAGCAAGAAACAGCACCTCCTTCCAGTACTCCAGGAAACTCACCTGAGTCATCTGCAATGCTCATTCACCCTTGTCCTGAAAAGAGCTATCGTGTCCAGTGACAAGACTGTGCTTTGAATTTCAGTACACACAGATTGTACTACCCTAAACATTGCAGGTCTTTTGGAGTCGTCTAGAGTAAGGTTTTCCGTAGTTCAAATAGTTCTATGATTACTTGAATGCTGAGTCAAATTTTTGGTTGCCATTACTTGAAAGTCACAGTGGTAGAAAAGGGATTTTTTTACTCTTTTTTTAACAGCTGTATCTGGCAAGCTTCTTATTATTTTTGAATTCCATTCAGTATGTTAAAAATATTATCTTTTTTTCATAAACATTCTGACTACTCTTTTAATATAATCAGATTTATCTACTGTAATTATGAATTTCTTAATAAGTTTCTAAAAGACTTCTTAAAAGTCAGTTGATGTAATTTTAACTGCTTTTCATTTCCTTCCAATTAAAAAGGTCAGGATATGTTTTTTAATTTATTTTAATTTATTTTCAAAGTGCTACTCTTTTCAGTCCTATTAAATTTTTAAGACCCTTCAGGAAACAAAAATTCACTAGAACTGAGGTCATGTTTTAATTCATGACAGACAAACTTAAATTTTTTTTTTTTTTTTTTTAAAGCCATTATCTGACTGTGAAGGGTTGCTTTTTAGATCATCAGCTCCTAGAAGCTTTGAAGACTGGTTTTCGGTTGGGTTTTTTCGTTTGCTTCTTTGTTTCTTTGTTTTTCCTCTTGCTTCCTGAAGATGGTAGAGCTATCCTAACAAGACATTCGTAGTTGTGGCAGAAGCATAGAAGACATTGTTTTAGAAAATTTATTGGTTCTTAAACATGTTAAATATTTTTTCACAACTGATAGTAATGGTATATCTCTCTCACTAGAAATTTTATGATGCTCTGCACACCTCACCTTCTACTGCTAATTTCATGTAAGCTATATATTCCTAAAAGTCTCATTAAAATAATAAAAAAAAATGAAACAACAGTTTTATAGAGGTCATTTGACTGCACTGAAGCAAAATAATTACATTGTTAACATTAATTCACGTCAAAATGACAAGACTGAAAAGGAGTAAACAAACTTGTAGAACACCATTACTGCTAAAGTTTCAATTATTAAAAAAGCATGCACAAAAAACTCCCGGAAAGTAACTTCAAAACACCAAAAATGTTGTAAATAGACACTAGATTAGACTCAGGAGAACATTTTGTGAACATCAGCAGAAAATTTAACTTTCCATGATACTACAACAACTTCAAATCATTTTTCATGGCAAAAACAGTAAGGAAAAACTGTGATTCTAAAGAAAGTCACAATATTTAAGCGGAATATTATTTGTGAATACAATAATGGATTTGGCAAAAAAAAATATACTTTACATCACAGAATCACAGAATGGTGGGGATACAAAGGTACCTCTGGAGATATCTAGACCAACTGCCCTGATTAAGCAGGTTCACCTGGAGCAGTCCCCAATCCACCTCACTGTCCATTCATCTAACTCATGCTTCTTCACCTTACCTGTGAGTATGTTATGGGAACAGTGTCAAATGCCCTTCAGAAGCCAAGGCAGACAACAACCACTGCTTTCCCCAGGTATCCATCTCCCGCAGATATCTGAGCTGCCAAGACTTTACTTGCAATATGTTCAGAGAAGAAGGAAGTTCTAGGGCTTTAGCCACTTCTTAATTCATTGCTTAAAATTAAACAGATTTATTTTACCTACCTCTACTATGAAGACAGGATAATATATAAATAGACATCCGAGTTGCATAAGTTCCCAGTCTACTTAATGAGATGATCTCCCAACTAGACTTCACCTCTCAAGTCCTCAAGAGGTCACATTGTTGCCTCATGCAGAAAGTATTCCAGTGTCATCAATTCAAGCTTGTAGATACAGTTAGCATCATTATATATTTGAGTAAAAATGTTTTTTTAAAAGGAACACTTAAAAAAAGGTTTGAAAATTGGTCATTTTGGGAATTACATGGAATAGTATAAATGACCAGATGTTCTGTCAGAATTAAGGGACTGAGAATTTATTTTCCATTTCATTCTCATGATTTCTTATTTAAACTTTGGGCAGGTAGGCTGTTACCTCCATTGTCAAATTATTTAACAACCAATTTCTATTAATTTTGGCTAAAAATCACTTTCAAAGACAAGAAGTGTAATCTTCTTTCTTTAATTTAATATCTTAGGTAATTTTCATAGATTCTGAAAGATGATCCAGTCTACCCATGTCAGATATGAGCCTTAACCACCAAGTAAGGGAAATACCAAGGAAAGTTATTTACTTCAGTCTAAGATAGAAGTAAATTAAGTAAAACAAAGCAGTGATTTCAGACAATGCAAAGGTGACACCATGTTTCCAGAAGTATCCTATCCACCAAGACTCATTAAACTTTTGCACAGAACTCTCCACTGTTTCGTTTCATCAAGCTGAGAAAACATGCGGCTGAGAGAATGAGAAAAGGAAGAGTAGGCAGAAATTTAGGATAAAAAAGAGCAGAAACACACCTCAGCAGAGAATTGCTGGTTACCTTTTCCACAATGTTCAGCACAGGTGATGACCCCAGTTTCACTCTTCTGAAGTAAGTACTGTAACCATCACACTATTATCCACCACAACAACCAGGTCAAGAGAAGCTAGTTATAGTCCTGACATCGCCTGGCTTCTGAGGTCTCCCAAGAGATTTAGGTTCTCAGATCTTTATCCAAAACCTGCCTCTATTGTATCTCAGAGCAGCAGGTAGGTAAGGAGGTGACATTCCACCCAACCCCTCAACCTCCAATTAATCTTAGGTTTTGCAGTGATTCTTTCCTTCTGTTCTTTTTCACAACCTGTCTTGTTTGCAGCAAAAAAAGAGGCTGCTGTGATTTTAAGCTTGCTCAGGGGTGGAGGTAGTTAGTCATTATTCAGTGGTTTGCTTACTCATTTTTCAGCTTCTGTTTTTCCTGTAACCATTCATGCTCCCAAGCACTGAAAACATAAAAATATTTTATTTAGTGCTACTTGACCTTTAAAAACTTAGCCCTTCCTTTTTGACCCTTTCATATCACTAGTCTAGATAGACTTGAACCAGACAATATTCTAAATCAGAGAATCAAAAAATGCATCATTAAAGATTTTATGTTTCAGGTTTACATGTTTCAATAAAACAACAATAATACATAGATGCTGTATAACTTTTTAATAGAGTGATCTTTCAAAAACATTAGGTAAGAGCAGGCCCATTTCTGATAACACCAATTAAAAAAAAGGGAGCATGCAATGACAAAAATATCTACCTACCTACATTAAAAAAAAGAAAAAAAGTGAATTGAATAGTTGTTTCAACACAAATTTGCAGCAATCTTTTGCAGGTTTAAAAGTAGATCTTTACAAAACATTGAAATGGCTCTCTGGATGACTGAATTGTCTATAATTGCACCCGTGGGTTTAGAGGTTGTTTAGGTTTGGGATTTTTTTTTCCTTTTTTTCTTACAATGAATTCCCAGCACTTTTTTTTATGGATATAGGTGTTAATAAGACTGAAGCAGACAGGAAACATTTTGCTGGATCAGAGCCAACTGCTCAGCACCTTACAGAATCAGATGTCAAATAAATTTATTTGGTTATTGACCTACCATTTTGAAAAGAAAGCTTTGTATTTTTACATGTAGATCATCTAGTCATATTCTCTGACATAGCTGACTATGAAATAGCCTTGCAGAGAAGGATTTTCCTTATGCTTATTAGTGTGTTTACAACACCAAACATTTCTTGGGCCCTGCCAAGCCCAGCTGTCAGTTCCAACTTCTGGGTAGCACTGCTCTTTTCCTTTTGATTAACTTGTTATAGACCTGCTGACATTTTTTAGTATTTAAAATAAATAAAATAATATAATCTCAGAAGTTCAGCGTATTTTAGACCAAGTCATTTTTTTTTGGATGAGTTTTGCTTCTAGTTACTAATTAAAAATATTTTTCTGCAATTATCTCACTATATTCTCTGTTGTCTCCACTCTTTTTTAGTATTTTGTACCTGGCATAGCTGTAAGAGAAATGTACAAGCCTATACAAATGTTGGCAGTATCTTTCACTGCATTTTTATGTCCCATAATCCCTCTCCCCCACTTCAACAATTCTTAGCTCGTACAAAAATCCCCAACAAAACAAACCCAGTAAACACCCCATACAAAAGAACCCCAAAGAAATAAAATAATAAGTTATCTTTAAAAGAGCTTTTTTAAAAAAGAAGGGTGCTTGATTTCTTTTTAAGTGAATCAACTAAATATAAGTATTTCTGTAAGAAACATAGTCTTTCTTGTTTTCCTAGTACAGTCAGTGGGATTTGAGAACTCTCTTAGAGGGAACTTTACCTGAAACAGGCTCCTGCTAAACACTTACTGCTTATAGAGCCTGCTGAGAAAAAGCTTCTGCTTACTTCACACTCTCACTGTTTTCCTGTCAGCCCCTGGCTATAAAGCTGCTGAAAGCCATAATAAGCTATTTAAAAATGAATCATGATTCATGTTCATGGAAAGACCAACAGCTCTAATTTTATGGGACTACTACTGTTCATACTCCAACCCTTTGGGAGACATAAAGAACAGAAAGACTTTCTAGTAGAACCTTAGATATATTCACAGAGAAAATTAAAATAAAAAAGTGTGTTTTAGAGTTTTTCTATTTACTCAGCAGCCATTTAAGGGCTCCAGACCCTCCTATAACTCGCATGTCCTCTGTCCTGTCAGCAACCTCTTCCACGTAGTCTTGCTCCTGACTTCAGTTGTGAGACCCAAGACCTCAGCCATAGTTCATTCACACCTACCCTGTCCTTTATTTTAAAGGACAAGGTGCCATAAAGCATCTTTAACATGCACTTCTCCTTGGATGCTGTTAGATTACTCTTCTGCAGTTAGTTCCACTCAGTGGAATATGACCAATCCTTCACTGTTCTTGGCTAGCATGGAGATCAGCTCATGTGGTTATCCATGTGAATGAAGCATCTTGGATACACAATAGAGTACATTCTTCAGGGCAAGATAAAGAGGTAAATTATATTTTCTACTAAATGAAGGAAAATTATAAGAAACGTCATTTTGCTTCTTTTTAATCTGTACTATTCTAGCAGCCAAAGTCAGTATTCATAGCACTGAAGACAACTCAACCAAATTTTCTCTTTGTGCTTATATAGCATGTGTTCTCACTGGCAACTATTTAGTGTAGTTTGTTGTGTATAAAGGCTCAGATTAGATTTTAGGACATAATCTGCACTCAGTAAGTAAGGATCAATAAACATTAGACAAGAATCTAATGTATCAATTCAACATATAAATTAAATATGTATAGATTTTGAAAAGGACATTCCTTCAATGTATTTAAATGCAATTCTCTTCAATTTGACCACAAAGACATTAGGCTTGGTTATATATATATAAACACAGCTGTGATAGTTTTTGTTTCTCTGTTCCGTGACCATAAAAAAGTTCTGTCTTCTAAAGGCACCACTGAAATCTGTACTCCTTCCCAAAAAACTTGATGTGCAGAGTTTGATCCTTCAACTTTGTGTTAACATTTACAAGGGGATAAAAAAAAAAAAACACACCAAAATTCAGAAGATAAGGTAGTTTATGGCAAAAAAATGCAGACCTCTTCAGAATGTGCTTAGAATGCATTTTAAAATGATTAAAATATGTTAATACACTGATCTTTTGTACACCATGCAGTATATAGAATCGGTTTTCATCAATAAGTCTGCTTCTTAATTCCAGTGAGGAATGTAGTGATTCTCCCTGCACCAGACACTGCTCTTCAGAAACATGCAATTGTTTTTCATCTATTGCTTTTCAAAGTCTTTGACAAGACTTTCTTTTCTATGAGGAAAGAAATGTATGTTATTTCAGTTTATGCCACAATAATGACCATTGTAATTGTAAAAAGTTACATATCTATCTGTGTACAGAAGGTAGGCAGAGAAATAAAGAAGTGAAATTTGAGCCCAACAAATTGGGTAGATAAGGATTAGAATCACTTAAGAAAAAATTATTACTACTGAGAAGTATACATAAAAATTCCATTTTCCACATTCATGCAAAGCCTCGAACTCCCTTACACAATACCTAGATTTATGCTATTGTGAATTAGGTTTGAATATTCTTATATGAAAAATGTTAAGGAGATTTCAAAACAGATGATTTAAAGAAAAATAAAAGTACCATTTACAACAATGTAATTAGGCAATGAAAAATAAGGAAATCTCTGAAACTTAACTAAACACTAGTAAAGGCATGATTTTAGAAAAGTTAATACAGAAGAAAATATATATATGCACGCATAATATGTTGTTATTTATTTATTCCTTCATTTAAGAAAGCTGTTTTCAAAGTAAATAGTATTTATTTATTTTTAATGGGTTCTTTGTTCTTGGCACAAACCATGTTTTCCAGATCAGACTATTTTCTAAACACACAAGGTTGTCAATCACACCACAAGGTCTTTTACTGAGCAAGTTGGATGTCAGCTTAGTGATAGCCACATGCACAATACCTCTGTCACAGATTGTAAGAATTCCCTTCAGTGTACACTTACAGCTATTATTCAGATATTCTTGTTGCTCAGCCTCTGTCATATATAAGCACTGAGGGTTTAAATAATTAATCAGTTACAAAAAAAACCAATAGGAGGCAATCTGTATAGTAACTTAAAGGTCATGATATTAAAAAATAACCTTAAAAAGTATAAATACTTAATAACTGACAATTGGAGGTCCTTTCATCCTAAGCCTTATCATGAAATTCAGCCTCAGTTCAACATAATGATTATCTAGTTCAGATTTGGTTATGTCTGCATTTTCTTTACCTGGCATCTGAGTATTTTTTCTGTTCCTGGCATTCAAGTTTGCTCTTTCCCGTTTTACTTGTAATTCTCCTATTTTTAGAGCCAATCATCCTGTTGAATATAACTGTCCAGCCAGTCCATGTGTAAAAAACACAGCGAGCTTCAAAAAAAGATTATGGAACAATGTGAAATCAGACCTTGAAACCATGTCAAAGGCAACCTTCAGCCCTTTCGTCCTTAGGCAGTATGCAAGAAACGTCTGATGCTCATACATACAAAACAGTCAGTTCTGACTAAGAGGATTTGAATGTGATTCCTAGGTTACCAGGAAGGAGAAAGATACATGGTATAAATAGGAGGAATACATGAAAGCAATCAACTTAAGGAAATATGACATTTCATGTCCCTGCATCAATGGGTCAAAGACTACCGCTTTATGTGGCATAGGAGATAGAATACAACAAGAGGAGCTAATGGATGAAAATATCGATGTCTTTTAAAAGTTTCTTTTCTGTTTTGCACTGCAACTGGTATATCCACTATTTAACATGTCTGAGTATTCCTTTGTGTTAGGTTTAAAACTTAGTTTGACGGGCGTGTTGCAAAAACCACTGAGAAAGCTGGTAACGCCTCTGCGATTTGCATATTTAGAGGAAGCGCAAGCGTGGGAATTTCCCTTTTATGTTCCTGCTTCCCGCTGAGGGGTGGCCAGGGGGGAGGCCTCTGGGCCCTGTCCCAGAGCGAGCCCAGGCCTCCCACCCCCAGCCGGGAGAAAACCACTCCGGAGCTGCAAGTAGCTGAGAAAACCAGCCCTGAGCAGCCGGGCAGCCCGAACCGCGGGGTGCAAGTCTCTGCAGCGGCGGCTCCCCTCCCGTGCAGAGCCGGCGGGGCCCTTCCACACAGCCAACACGGCCTGCGCCGAGCTGAAAAACACCACACGCAGACAACGGTGAGAGACAGGACGGGTCTTTGCCCACCGCCAGGCCCGAGTGAGATCAGCTTCTCAGCTGAAGGCTTGCAGATGCCACCTTTTCTTCCAAGTCAGAAAGAAAGAAAGGAAAAGTAAGATCATGCAGGACGCAACCAACGTGGCGGTGCCAAGGTCAGTGTAAAAGATGGGAAAAGAGGGCATAGGCACTTCCAGCGCCAGAGATGAAAATCTCTCTGTAAGTTGTGGTGAGGACTGTAATATTATGAACTGTTTCTGTATAATTCATTGAAGTATATTGGGGAGATGCAAACATCCATGCGCAGCTTGTGAAAAAGTGCTCAGTGCCAGAGCCCATAGATTTTGTGAAAGGCTTTTAGAGATTGAAGAAGAAAGCCTTTACTTCTAGGCTAGAGTAGCTCATCCTTAAAAGACTAAACCCCATGGCTATTACGGCCCACGTTGGCAGCTGTGAGAAGACTTCTAAACCGTGGGAGAGATTTCTTCACTGTAGCAGATTTTCCAGGCAGGGCTGTTGCCTGTGAAAGTTTGAACCACGTTAAAGCAGAAGAAACTCTTTTCCCTTAAACATGAAGAAAGACTCTTAAGAAATGAAACACTGACCAATCCCCATGTTTTTTTTCCCTTGCGCGGGTTGTGAAGGAAGGGAAAGAGGGACGGTACTGGAAGGAAAAACTGTTCTGGGAGTTTGCTTTAACTTCTTATTATTTCTTTTTACTTTTAGATCTGTTAATAAATCTTTATACTGTAACTGTTCAAGTGTGGACCTGTTTCGCCTTGAAGTTTTTCCATTTTCCTCAATAATCCTTATTTCCCCCTCATGAAAATAAATAGATTTCGTGGGGATCAGCACATAACCAGCGTCAAACCACAACACTTTGAAAACACTACACAGAATAAATATATGCAGTGAAATAAATTAAGGCATGGTCAAGTCCACAGAAAAAAAAATTCAAACTCTTTCAAAGATGTCTTTTCAATTTTTTACAAGCTTTACATTCATGATCATTTTGATTGCATTTGAGTAAGCATCTTTTCAGGGATGTGCACAACCTACCTGGCACCAGAAGAAGACATAAGAAATATGACAGAGTTTCAGCAATATCTTTCAGAAAAAGTCATAGAAGAAGCAGATGATCAAATAATCTGATGAACACTTTTCAGCTCACTTCTGTGTCAAAGAACTGCCTCTCCACAAACATGGGTTGCATGGTTTCGGATGCTGTCATGTTTATTTGTAGAAATTTTTTCTATTGGAAGCATCTGAGAATGGGACTGAGCTAAAGAGTGAATAGTGTTAAATAAGTTCCTTAAGTACTCATAATTTTGGTTAATTCCAAATAGAGAATACTTGTTGGAATTCAGTAATTTTTTGGTCTTACAAGATAACAAATTGTTATCTTTGCACTAGTCATAGATGCCTCAATATTTTAAAGTGCTACTTTAATGAGGAATCTCCTATTTTACAGGACAGAAAAGAGTCAGTGCCCTAGGGAAATGTCCATGCAAGAAGAAATTTCTTGTAACAGCTGCTCTTGGAAATGTTTGACCTTATTTCAGCTGTAGCAAAAAATTAGGGAACTGTGCAAAACTGAAAAAAAAGTGTAAAAGTAGCATAAGAAGAAATTAACATTCCACTCAATAGTTCTTCCTTTCTTCTCTGTTATCTTGGCTATTAGGATCATCATTATCTTAAAGGCCAGTATTTTAATAATCATTGTATCTGCAAACCATACATTCTGCTGAGAAATATTATCTTATTTGGAAAGCTAAAAATTTAAAAGATGTTGCAATTTAGGATCAAAAGAGATATAAAAAAGTTAGGTTTCTTTTTTAACTAGTCTATATTTCCCTAAAGTGATTTGCTTTTTGGATACATCTGAGAATGTTCATTAAGAAATGGCATAATTCATACCTGCGATTTCTCCAAAACTTGTATTTTCTTAATTAAAAAAATGTATGATTGTTTAAAGTAATAAAGGCTTATTCTTTAAAAGGGGCAATATTTATCTATTTTTTACTAATTTTGTAAAAAAAAATTTGGAGTCAGATAAGCACCTGTTTTATACATAACAATTTGAAAAATAAACTGTAGGTTCAAGCAAATACTTAGTTTTCTGTTTAGTAAGTGAACAGGATGGGAGAAAGGCAGAGAAAGATTAAAATATTTCCATTCGTATTAAGAGAGTATATTTTCTTTGCTTGGCAAAAATTGAAAACTTCTTAAACTAATTTCCTGTTGAATTAAATAATCTCATTTGATATAAAAGGTCACCTATGGATCCATTAATTAAAAACAAAATAAATATATGTGTTGGTTTTGACTGGGATAGAGTTAATTTTCTTCAGAGTGGCTGGTATGGGGCTGTGTTTTGCATTTGTGCTGAACAAGGGTTGACAATATAGAGATATTTTTGTTATTGTTGAGTGGTAGTTACACAGAGCCAAGGCCTTTTCTGCTTTTCCTACTGCCACACTGGGGTGGAAGTTGGGGGTGCAAGGAGGCTGGGAGGAGACACAGCTGGGCCAAGTGACCCCAACTGAACAAAGGGATATTCTAAACTATATGACATCATGATCAATATATAAAGTGGAGGAAAGAAGGAAGAAAGAAGGAGGAAGGGGAGGGACATTTAGAATCATGGCATGTGTCATCCCAAATAACCGTAACGTGCGATGGGGCCCTGCTGTCCTGGAGGTGGCTGAACACCTGCCTGCCCATGGGAAGCACTGAATTAATTCTTTGTTTTGCTTTGCTTGTGTGTATGGCTTTTTCTTTCCCTATTAAACTGTCTTTATCTTAACCCACGAGTTTTCTGGCTTTTAGCCTTCCTGTTCTCTCCCTCATCTTCCAGGTACAGGAGTGAGGGAGCAGCTGAGAGGGGCTTGGTAGCTGGCTGGATGAAACCACAACAACATACCGAAATCCTTCTTTTTAACGGGAATTGACTCTGTCCGTACCTTTTGTGTTGATCATGTAGAAGGTTTCTATAGCAGCTGTTTTCGAATAGTCATTACTTATTACAGAATGTACTAGCCCAGCATTCAGAGAATGACACTTGAATTCTCGAACTCACCATTGATCTTCTGAATGTCTATGAAGATGTCGCCTCTTGCTACTTCACTGCTTCTGCTCACTTTCAACATGAGTATACACATTTCTCTGTGAGGAAGCTCAGTAAATGAACAGTTATCTAAGATGTAGTCTGATTCCTAATCCTCTGAGTGACACACAAAGTTCACAGTTTTGCTTAAATAAACCCCTTTAAACACTTTTTTGCCTTGAAGAGTAAATTCTATTTAAATACATTTAATAATATTCCATCTCACAATCACTACAAAACAATAGAAGAAAATATGTAATAACTTTTGGGGTGTCTAATGTTCAAAATTCTGAGTTTCCCCCTAAACTGTAGCTCACAATGTATTCAAGAAAACGAAAAAGTAATTTTTATCTATAACTACTGCTCCCTTGATTTTTTTTTTTTTTTTAAGCTGAAGTTCTGACAGCACTTCCAGTACATCTCCCATGTATTTTATAAATATTCCAAATTATTATCTCTCATGCCTAGGCACGAGAGAACAGTGCAACTTCCTACCCTTTAAAAGAAGGATTTTATGTATTCAGGATTCAATTTGCATGGACAAACTGCCTACAGTCCTTAAACCAATGTTTTGGAATGTTTTGTAAATTTTGTAAAATGTCTCAATTGTGAAAGTACGTCTCAATTTCTTGCCACATGTAGGATGTCGTAAGTGATTCTGATTGATTTTGATTGGTTATTCTATTTCAGGGAAATATCAAGAAAAATAAACCAGGAAAAATATAAAACAATTATTTAGAATACAAACTTACAGCACACTGAATTGAAGGTAGTTTTTTGAATACTAGTATAGTTCAAGATCCTCCTGCAGATGTCCTCACAAATTAAGAACAAGGAAAGTCAGAAAATCACAATTTGCTTAGACACATGCTGAGTCTAACTTTTGCTGTTGTAATCCTCTGAACAGGAACTTTCTCTAAACCTGTCTGCTTAAATCACATTTTTAACCAGGGCTATGTGGTAGTGATCAGTGAGACCAATCAAAGACCCTGCTCAGAATTTTTTTATGCAGTTTTGCTTTTCCTATAAGCAACAGTAAGCATGTTTCATTTTACTAAAAAGGGGAAGATGCTAAGTTCTTTACTAAATAAAATATATTAAATTGTAAATATGTCAAAATGTATTTGACAACATCACTAGTTCTTATTTCCTCTGCCCTGCCAAGAAAGGCTTGGAGGTGCTGGTGGGTGAGAGACTGGACATGACCCAGAAATGTGTGCTTGCATCCCAGAAAGCAAATATCCTGGGCTGCATCAAAAGAAGCATGACCAGCAAGCTGAGGGAGGTGGTTTTGTCCCCATACTCTGGTCTCTGGTGACACCCCATCTGGAATCCCCTGCACAGGAAGGACATTGACCTGTTGGAGTGAATCCAGAGGAGGGCTGCGAAGTTGATTAGAGGGATGGAGCACCTCTCCTATCAGGAAAAGCTAAGACAATTTGGATTATTCATCCTGGGAAAGAGAAGGCTTCAGATGGACCTAATTGTTGCCCATAAGAAAGACAGAGATGGACTGTTACAAGTGCATGAAGTGACAGGACAGGTGGGAACAGTTTCAAACTGAGAGTAGGTTTAGATTAGATAGTAGAAAAAAATTCTTTACTGAGGGTGGTGAAGGAGTGGAACAGGTTGCCCAGAGAAGCTGTGAATGCCCCTTCCCTGGCAGTGTTCAAGGTCAGGTTGGATGGGGCTCTGAGTAACCTGGTCTAGTGGAAGGCACCCCTGCCTGTGGCAGGGGGATTAGAACTAAGTGATCCTCAAGGTGCCTTCCAACCCAGGCCATTTTGTGAATCTATGACTATATGATTTTTCTGACCTTGTCTTCTATTTACTTCTTTTTATAAACAGAAAATTGCATAGGTGATTCATTAATATTTCTAAAGCAGTATCTCTCTATATATTATTTCCCTAAGACATCAATTTCATTTCCCTTAGGCAGGGTATATCAAAGTCGTGCATTCTGAGTACTGCCTTTGGAAAAAAAAAATGTGGAAAGGGTAAAATGTCACCGATTTAGAACTTCTGTGGTGACTGGTCTTTTTATGTTTCTAAATGTAATTTCTCTTCATTGAGATGACATAGAAGGTGTTTCCAGATACGAGAATTTTAATATATTCTCCTTTTAGGTGCCATCTTTTGGCAGACACCAAGCTGCAGGCAATTTGTCCTGGATGATTCAGCTATACAGCTAACTGATTACCAGACTGAGATACTTTGTTGGAGTGATTTGCTTCCTGTTATGACCTTTTCAAATGACAGATTCAAGTTATTAAAATAAAAGGAAGATCTCTGCAACAAGAGAAGATATTGCATTTTAAGGAAAACAATCTGAAGGTGAAAACTGGATACATTAAATTGAAAGGTAAAATTCCTATTGATTTAAACAGCAGGAAGATTTCATCATGAATATTAGAAAAATATGTCCCATAGGTTATTGAATATATTGAATGCAGTTACGAAGAAGAAATAGTAGTTCAAGGTCTGTGTTATTTCAGCAGGCATGCACAATGAATTTTTTCCTTCCCCATAGAGTTTCTCTTTCAGAAGACTGTATTTGAAGTAAATCTCTGGGATATTTTCTCATAAGTATTGTCCATGTACATATCCTCTATGAAGGTCATAAGGGAGGCAAAGTATTTTTAATAAAAAAACATTGCTTAGATAGATTTTTAGTATATAATTTTATTTTTTTTTAGATTTTTAAAGGTGCCTAAAAGATAAAACTTTTTGAAAACTTATTGATCTTATTAAAAAGAAGAAGGCTAGCTGGATTTTATTCTCTCTTATCAGCCACAGGCATGGCTAGCTGGCTTCAGTAGGCACTATAAAAGTGTCAGTAACATTAACTTACATTTCAATTGAGCCTTGACTAGAATCACAGGAAGAAAAGAAGGTATATATTGAGAGAGGATGAGCTGGAGAGCAGCCCTGCAGAAAGTGATCTGGTGATGCTGGTAAGCAGCAGGCTCAGCAGAAGTCAGCAGGGTGCCTGGGCAGCCAAGAGGGCAAACCCCATCCTGGGGTGCATCACCAGCTGCTCAAACTGGACAGTTATCCCACATTATTCAGCCTCACCTTGAGTACTGGACAGTTCTGGGCCCCATGATTTAAGAATAATGTGAATGTCCTTGAATCTGTTCAGAGGATGGCATCAAAGCTGATGTCAGGGCTTAAATATATGAGAAGATAGCTTTTTCACAAAGGCACCATTTTTCTTTCCTCATAAAATAACCAAATAATTAAAATTCTTCACTTCTGAAAAACAGCAGAAACTTTAATGCACCAAGATAAGTGATTGAAATGTTTTTTCTTTAAAAACAGATTTACAACATTTGAAAGTGAAGATTAGACTATTTCAGAACAAAACAATCTTGAGTCTAGCATTGTAGAGACCATGTGCTTATTTATAAGCAGATACAAAGTGCCATGAGCTCCTGGTTGTGGTTGTATAGAAAAAACCCCAATTATTCTCCTGCCACTCTACTGCTATGAAAAAAACAGATTTTTTTTGTCATTCTGTAATCCACACTAGCAGAAAAGAGAAATCTTTTGCTTCATTGAGAAGTCATCAATTGAAGCAATGTAATTTCTCCCAAGAGCAAGGGAAAAGTAAAGATGAAATTAGGACCTTATGAGTCATAGCTTGTTCTCTCTTCTATTTTGGGAGTACAACATCTGTAAGCTACCCGTTATTCAAGAATATTCAGAACTGAATTCCTTGTATTTTTATCAAGGATTAATCCAAGTCCTTGATTAAAAACAATTAACAACCTAGGGAAGAATGTGTGTTTGATTCCTCCTACTTCCCACAGTAAAATAAAAATGAAACATAGAGAGTGTGGGATATCTTTGGTTGCTGGTTTGGCTTGTTTCCCCTCTGTCTAAGAAAAAGGAGTTCTGTTGGTATTTTTTGGTAAAAGAAAAACGATACAGAAGTTAAGATGCTTTACAGACAAATCTCCTAGAAGTTTACAGTAACTAAGTCATTTGTATCATAAGCATAAAGCTTTAATGACAGTATTTCTCCTTAAAAGATTCTCAACAGAAGAAAAGTTTCACTGATTATGCCTTACTGGAGACTAATACAATCCCACTGAAAGTATAAAGGCATGAATTTTTTTGATTGAAATGTTAGTCTTAGTGTGGTACTTGGTTGTGGGCTACACATTCTCTGTAAATCAATGTATTATTTGTTACCTTTTCATTTGGCTGAAATATCTTCTGACAGAAACTCGACTAATCATTATGGATGAGATTATAACAGAGACATAAGGCAGTTAGGTACCTACTTGCTTTTAAAATATGGAAATATTTTCAAAGAGCACAAATATTTACAATCAGACATAACTTGTTTTACATGGAACACAAGTGAAATGTGAAAAATCATACTTCAGAAATTGTTTCAAAAAGAGTCACGCACCTAAGTAAATGTTAAAGATTGATTTAGCATTTCTAGTAGAAATGTAAACATAAACTTATTCATTATACTTACAGAGATTGGTTTTGTTCCTTTACATGTCTAAGATCTGACTTAGATCTATGCAAATTAAGATTGTATGAGTGAAGAAACTTAGGTACCTTCTGGTTTTATTCTTGTCTCTTAAATTCTTCTGAAGTATATTTATTTTACCTTTTCCCAGATCACAAAGTGGAGATACGTAGTTTTAGGAAACATACATAATACAATCCACAGATGGTGTGAAAAATGGGGAGGAGAAAAATGGAAAATTCTTAAATCATTTTTTCCTTCTCACTTTTTCAACAGTAATTTTATAACATCCTGTACTGCTATGCATTCTCCTAATGTAAGCTTTAAATGAACAAGTGATATCGCAAGAGACTTGGCACTAATGAAAGCCAAAAGAACACATAATTTTGGTTTCCTAAATGGAAACCATAATTTTCAATTAGAAAGCAGAAGTGAAAAGATGAAAATGGATGGCCTTTCTCAGCTGCTAACCTTTACCTACAGATATCTATTGAAGAATGCACTTAACATCCATCACCAGAAAAGCTTTATTCATTCAATATTCTCAGATACTTTACAGAGGCTTTTGGACCTATTAAAGCAAAAAAAAAGTCTGTCTGTTCAAAAATGGAAACTCCAAAACCACATTGGAAGCATGTCTTTAGCTCTCTATACTGTATATTCATATACTGTGTGAATAGGTATTGTAAAGCAGTAAACATATTTTTATCCTTCAGTGTCTGCTGGGCTGTGATTGAAAGGAATTGGGAAATATGAAATAATTCAGGATAAAATGCATTTGTTTTGTGCTATCCTTCCAAGAGCTGGTGCAATCATGCAAATTTTAGCTCTTTTAAGAACTGCAAGATGCTCCCCTGTCTCCTTTTGAGCAACATAATGACATTTACCTCACACACACACTTTTGCCATTCTGATTATGTTAACAGGCTCATTTCCAAGGGGTGGTCATGTTAAATTACATTTTACTTCTTTTTTTTTCATTCTAATTTCTGTATGAAATATTAACTTCTACAAAATTACAGATTTAACATGAATTTCGTTTAGTCAGCCAGAATCTTCACAATAGCATCAAACACATGTCTCTCAAAGTATCTTTCTGAATAAAATACCCAGCACACAGCTGGATAAACACATCATGCATTGGGTAAATAACTGGCTCACAGATCAGGCCCAAAGGGTCCTTTTACATTGTCTTGTAGCTTTTTGTTCTGTTTTACTGCACAGGCTATCATAAAAAATTATTTTATAAGACTGTTCTCTACTAGCTTAGTCAACTGGGTCAATCCATCAAGCCTGGAACTCTCTGTCAAAAGTTTCTTGCTAAATTCCACTTTTGACAATTACATTTCAACAATCAATATACCTAATTTTAGAAACTCTATGAGTGTACACATAGCTTCTTATGACACCGTAACTTAAGTACTTGTTCCTTCTGATATTTGAAACGGAACAGTCTAAAGCCAGTGGTATATGGATAGAGCTTATGAGCTGCATTTGCACAAACACAATTTCTGTGACTGTAATAATAGATTTAAAATATGAGAAAAACATAAGGTTTACCAAAAACAACAGCAACAAAAAATTAAAGATCATAATTGCAACATCTACAAAAATATGTCAATAGCAGTGGGATTAATAGGTGTCATTCTGGGAATTTAGGAGTTAAACTGAACTAGAAAATCAGCTATGAAAACTGACATCAGCTAACACAATTATTAGCCAACTGAGAAGACCAGGGACCAAACTGGACAGGAAATCTGCATGAAGCGTAAGTGAGGCAATGTAGTGAAGTTTGTATTGGCTGCAACAATGGAAACAGTCACAATAAGCTGAATGAGTCTAAATAAACCTCCTTTCTATGTAAGCATGAAATTGATTTACTTAGCACTCTCTAGCTCCTGGGTCATCCCCATGTTGTATTACCTCTGGCCTTTTCTACCAGGAGGCCACCTTTAAGTTTCTCATACTAGTGGAATCACACACACTGGAGGTAGAGAAGGGCTGTCTAGAGGCACAAAGGGAACAGATATCTGCATATCAAAATTTAAAATACAGAGTATTTCTGTACAAAAATGACACTATTGAAGATAAATTTCAATGTCTTGTAGAGTATGGTACACAAGAATCTGGCCCATGAGGTCATATACTGCTTTCTTGATTACTGCAGAATAGAATAGAATAGAATAGAATAGAATAGAATAGAATAGAATAGAATAGAATAGAATAGAATAGAATAGAATAGAAAGTAGCTCAGTTGGGACCTATAATAGTCAGTCAAATCCTAAGCAGTTCATTCACAACATGCACTTTTTTTAACTTGCACAACAGTTACTCAGCGAAATAAAACAAGCTAAAGTTCTCAGTAACTTGAAGATGTCTGCAGCTTCCTTGTAAAATTGATTTATATTCCACTGCCTAATATGATTACTTCTAGAGACTCTAATTGCATGTGGATATAATTTCTGCTAAAAGGGAGTCCAGCCTTTTCAGAGAGAGTACTTAAACTGTATGCTTATTGCCAAAAAGACAGATAGATGAGAGATACTCTATTCTTATCTGCATGATTTGGAATTCTAAGAGGAAGAAAATGTTAAATTGCAAGGGGTCTCAGAAATGCTAAGTCAATTTTACATTTCTGAACTTCTAGTGTGTCTCATTTTACTGCAGTAGGTGTTTCATTTAGCTCTGCCTTCCAAAATACCTCATTCATATTCCTAGAATTCATCTCAGGTTTTGTATTTCCTGTTTTTCTGAAATAAGATTCTGGCTTCCAAATGCCTGAATCATATTTCTAGAAAGCATCTCTGGTTTTGTCTTTAATAGCTCATACAAGAACATTCCTCTTTGAATATGGTAAAAATTTTTTGAAGATTGCTTAAGCTTCTTCTCTTCAAAATGCATAACATCGTGATTAGATTTAACTGCATAAAAACATATTATAGGGTTTTGATTTTATTGTTTTAAGGTTTTGTTTTGGTTTTGGTTTGCCTTTTTTTTTAGGGAGGGTGAGTTATCAGATTTACATTTTGCTGTTACACAATCTAAACAGATTCAGCATATTGAAATCTCACCAGGAGACAGATGATTTAGGTCATGTCTCTGTAAAACAATACTAAACATAAATCCCTCTTTTGTATTTTTCCTGCCAAAATAATCCTGAAAAAGTCACTAAAACAATGCTTATAGCTGTGTTTGAAAGATGTTGCTACTTCTAAAAGCATATCCACAAAGACTAAGAAGGTAGAAAATAAAGAGGAATTGAACAGTATCTGGATTGAGTCAGGTCATTCAAACCATTCAATTTTTTGTAATACTAGAACATACTTTTAATTAGGATATCTACTTTCCCTCCCGCTCTGATGAATTTCTATTATTTCTGTTAAATAACTCTCTAAATAGGTTTGGAATTTTGAAAATTCAACTGAGCTTTTGAAAAACTTAAATGTATTATAAAAAAATACTGTCATCCTGCACAATGCTCAAAGCATATAGTGTAGAGTGGGGACCACCATGGGATTTAGTACTTCTGTGTTTTACAGAATTTAATTTTTCAATATACAGGAGCACTGCCTCACACTGGGACAATTTAGCAATCTTTTCTAGCTCCAGTAGCATCTTCAATCATCATTGTGGCAAGGTATGAGTAAAACCAGAAATTTCATACCTGGGCAGAGACAGGATCCTCACAAGCCTTGAAGTACACAAGTAACTAAACACAGCACAATAACACTCCACTTCTCAAACAGTGCCCACTACAATAAGTAGAAGGAAAATGTAAATCTTTCTATTTTATTGTCCCAAAAAGAGCCTATTCATTGAATGTATTTTGATAAATGCGTATTTATGCTCAAAGAGAAAATATGGCCTTCTAAATAACAACAACACATATTATTGCTGCATACATTCTTGGGGATCTAGAAATTACAGGAAGTTCAAGAATTCAAAGGAAAGAGAGATAATTAAAAAGTTTGAAAGTCGTGGGCCCATCTGTCTGCTATTTTGTCATGATGCTAGAGAGAGAAAGAGACAGATGAGGAAATTATTCCCAGAGCATCTCTGTAGTCCTCTAAGACAGGGAGTATTTTAGAGTTACAGATAAATATTGTTCAGTGTACAATCTAAAGACATATTCTAGCCAGATGCAAGGAGAAAAGATAGAGATTAAAATCTTTGTCTCTATCATTCAGTTTAAATGTTTTATAACCTTGAATGTCATGATGTTACAGCTACATTAAAAAAAGGGGGTTTTTTGACTCAGATGTCTGTCTTTTCATTAAATTTACACCAGAATTTTCTGTTTCTCAGTTGTAGCCATACTTTGGGTTAGTGGAATCAGGGACATATGTCCTAGGAAGAAGATAAAGATGCTGTCCAGATGTGTAGGAATATGATCAGAAAAGCTAAGGCACAGTTGGAGCTGAATTTGGCAAGGAATATGAAGACTGATGAGAAGGGCTTCTACAGATGTGTTTCTCGGAAAAGGAAGATGTACTCCCACAAAAATTTAGACAAGAGAACTAGTGAAAAATGCCATGGAGAAGATTGAGGTACTAAAATTTTTTTTTGCTCCTTAGTTTTCACTGGTAATGCCTCTTCCTACATCTGTCAAATCCCCAAACTTCCAGGCGCAGATGGGGGAATTAAATCTTCCCCACAGCAGTAGATCAGTTTTCTGATAACCTGAGGAACCTGAGCATACAGAAGTCCATGGGACCCAATAAAATACATCCCAAGGTCTTGAGGAAAATAACAGATGTAGACACAGTCCATTTCCACCATATTTGAAAATCCAGGTAATCAGAGGAAGGCCCCAGTCATTGAGGGATATCGCATCTGTTTTAAAAAGCGTAATTAGGAGGACCTTGGGAAGTACTGACCAGTCAGATTCCCCTCCATGCCCAAAAAGATCACAGAACAGATCCTTGTGGAAGTTACATTGAAGCATATGCAAGACAGAAATGTGGCTAGAGACAGCGTCATGGCTTCACCAAGGCAAAACATGTCTGGCTAATCTACAATAATAAGAGGCCACATAAAATAATGTGACTCCATCAGTAGCAAGCAAAGAGCAATTGGAATCATCTGCCTGGATGTTTTTAAGAAATTTGATGAGATCCTCCATAACATTTTTGACAATAAATTGAAGAAATGAGTTTGATGTATGGACTGTTAGATTGATAAGGATTTGGCTGAATGGCTATGTACTCAAAAGCTGCAGTCAATGGCTAAATATCCAAGTGGAAACCAATAACAAGTGGGGTCCCTTAAGGTTCATACTGGGACCAATACTATTTATTACCTTCATTAAGGACATAGATAGTGGGATTAAGTGCACCATCGGGAAGTGTGTGGACATCACAAAGATGAATATTGCATTTTATGTGCTAGAAGGAAGGGATGCCATGTAGAAGGACTCTGAAGGGCTTGAAGAGTGGACCAGTGGGAACCTCAAGAAGATCAACAAGGCCAAGTGCAAGCTCCTGTAACTGTACTGGAAAAAACCCGGTATTTTACAGACTAGGGATGAATGAGAGGGCTTGGGGATAATGGTAGATGAAAATATTGGACAAGAGACAGCAACATGTGCTTTCAGCCCAGAAAGCTAATCACATTCTGGGCTGCATCAAAAGCAGTGTGGCCAACAGGTTGGAGGAGGTGATTCTGTCCCTAGTCTACTCTGGTCTTTTAAGACCCAACCTGGAGCGCTGCATCCAGCTCTGGGGTCTCCAGCACAAGAAAGCCATGGACCTGTTAAAGTATGTCCAGAGGGGGGCCACAAAAATGGTCAGAAAATCTGAATTGGGACTGTTCATCCTGGAGAAGAAAATGCTCCTAGGAGACCTTACTGGGGCCTTTCAATATACAAAGGGGACTTATGAGAAAGATGAAGAAACTTTTAACCTGGCTTATGGTGGCAGGACAGGGGGCAAAAGAAATTTTTTATTATGAGGGCAGGGAGACACTGGAACAGGTTGCCTAGAGAAGTTGTGGATGCCCCATCACTGGAAGCATTCAAGGTCAGGTTGGATGGAGCTTTGAGCAACCTGATGCCTTTCCACTGCATGAGGACTGGGCTGGATGGTCTTGGAAGGTCCTTTTCAATCCCAACCATTCTATGTTTCTATGATTTGTCTGTCTAAGGTTGTCCAGTGACTACCTACGCGGTCCTAATACTTTTTCTATCTACTGCTATTAATGATACACTATAGATGGAAAGAAAAATAATTGAATGTGCCTCAAGAACAGTGTTAACACTTATGGAGACTATAAGATCCAGTATTTATGTCCATTCAAGTGAATTTTCCAGAGGATTTAGCATTTCCAGCAATTCAGCACTGTGATCAATTTAATGTATAGTCCTTCATTACAAGGTGAGATAATAGTGGTGGAATCACACATCTCTGTAATTAACAACAGGTTTGTATGTGACTTTGTGTATGCATTTAGAAATCAAATGCCATTGAAACACACCCAATTTACAGAAATCAAATGCCATTGAAACACGCCAGATTTACAGAAATATGACCTTCAATAATCCAGACTAGAAGAAATGGATACAAATATTGTTAATCTTCAAACTGTATGTCAGAATAATGAAACTACTTTTTTAAACTCTTTTTAATAGTCATGTTTGTTTTCCACATGGTTGTTTTTCTGAAGAAATTTATGTTTGCTTTCTCATTCTTTTTATTTATGAAGCAAGTCAAAAATACATAGAATTCGCCTAATATCTTCCAATACCCAGGGAGAACCTAATGAGTTCTCAATGATCACATTCGCATTTCACCCAGGAAGAAACATAAATATGTTCATAAAACTCAATTCCTCTGATTTTTAAGTGTGTACACATTTTATGAATATCTTCTGTTTTTCAATTCAAACATAGACTTTTGTAATAAAGAATAAATTCCATAAAGTCTCAAAAGTTACATTTGACACTGTTGAGAAAACAATATTTAATATCAAATATAACACTGTATTTTTCCTAATCCATTTAAAATCCTGATGATTATTACTTTTCTGTTTCTCCTATAAATGTCTCTGTATTGTGCCTTTTTTCCTGAATGCCACAATTAAAAAAATAGCATTCTGACTTTATCTTCTCTTCTGTTTGTTTTCAATATAAATACATAAAATAGGAGTTGACCAATGCAAATAGTGCACTTTTCCCTTTAGATTCATAAAATACAGAGGGACAATGAAACATTTTAAACCACTTATAGTTGTTTACACTCATCTGTATCCTTCAACAACGCTAGTTTTTAGAAATCAAGAGAAAACCTTTTAAAGAGATCCATTAAATAACCTTTGTTACAGATAAATAACTACTGCCAAGTTTCTGGGTATACACACTGTTTGACAACAACCAAAACAACAATTCATTTTCTTGTGTCTTAAGTTCTTCCTTTTTTGTCTCTTTTATTTTCATTTGAGTGCTTCTGAGTACCAAGACTGCATGCATAAAGATACCAAGATATCTTTTTATATTTCTGGCTTTACATTTAAATCTGTTCCCATCATGGAAAAGAATGGTCTTTTGTATTTAAAGAAGACTCAAAATCAGGGACAAGAAAAAAATTCTCAGTACTCTGATGAACTATAAAGTTGTTGAAACACATGAACAGATAACTCAGCAAAAGAAGTCTTCTGTGTTCCAAAATAGTACATGCCATGAATATAGATCAGCTTTTTTATTAAGAAAAACAAGATCAAAAACCCTTGTAAAAAGACACACAAACAAAACTATTGTACCTTACCTTGTGTATCTAAAATGTCAGAAATATGAACATTTGAGAAGTCTGTATGCTATTCTATACAAACTATAAGCTTTTTCATTAAGATAACAAATATTTCTAATGTCTGCTGTTATCTTCCATTTTTTAAATTTTATTTTTCTATGGAAAAGCAGAACTTCAGTAAATAAATAAATCTTATTTTGGACAAAAGTTTGGTACATGCTAACATCCAGGAACTGGAATCACAGAGAAGTCAGCAAAGATTTTTGATCTACTGTCATGGATCTAAGGTAATTTCATTATTCAGTCTAATGGTGATACAGGAGTATTTTTAATGTCAAGAAGACGCAGCTCTTTTTTCAGTTTTAAAGACAGAAGTATTAATTTTCATCAGTATTATAATTCATGATTACGGGGTCTCTTATATTTTTGAAGATAATGTCACTGTACTCCTTGAAAACTCTTGATTGCCTATCACCTGCAACACAAATTCCATCAGTGTATATGGCCTTTTATTTTTGTATGTATCTCTAGAAACCAATTTGCACACAAAAATAATAAATACAGATAAATAGTAACATTTTCCTTCTTTTTGCCACTACCAACTGTTTTAAAACTGTGAGGACTCATCCTTGATTAACTTTATTATTTTTCTTTTTAAACACGAAATAGAAATTATTTAAGAAAAAGGTACGAGTTCTCAAAACATTATATATTTCCAGTCATTTCTCTCTAAGGTGAAGGCAGCTGTCAAAAAATAATGTAGTTTAGCCCAATTTCCATAAAAAAATGACAGAATTCAAAATCCGTCATTGATATTTTTCTGTTTTAAAATCAAAACTGAACCAAATATCTAAGATCCATCAAAGAGAAAATTCAGCAATCAAATATTTCTCTGGAAATATTTCAGTGAAGAAAAGAGTCACTTACCTAAAACCCCCAGTCTGTAATTGATAGTGACAACAATGACATTTCCATAACTTGCGAGAATGCTGCCATCAATCATATTTCCAGTACCCTCCATGTAAGATCCACCATGGATGTAGACCATAACGGGTTTCTTGCTGTTCTGATCATGAATGTCTGAAAAAATTCAAGTAAGGAAAACACAATAAAGTAATAAAAACATAAGGAAAATTATATTAGCAATTTTTAACAGTGCTAAAAATAGTCTTAAGTATTTCCTATGTTTTCAATGTCACCACCATTTTAACAGCTACCTTACACAATTCAGGATCATCCTACAAGCCTAATATTTATAATTTCACATTTCAAATACTTATTTCCTCTAAAATGGACTCAGAACACTTGAAATGCATTCAGTATTACAATAAATTGAATTTTAATAGCAATGTCTTAAAGCCTAAAAAATCAAATTATGAAAAAATCTTGGTTTTTTTAGAATACTCTGATTCAAATATATGCCAATTTAGAATCTGTGCATCTAATAATAAAATTATAGCAATGATCCATACTTTCCCATTTCTCATAGAACATAATTATTGAAATAGTATTCCATATAATTCTGTAAGAGACAATATCACAAAATGTAACCGTTCAGGTAGAAGAAAACATAGTAGACTGTTCCCTCTTTTAAACAGCCTAGGAGTTAAGAAACAGAAAGGATTTATGTGAATTAATGGCCCAGATTTTTTTGCATTTAAATCAAACTATGTCTTTTGTGTTGCAGTTTTCCTAGTCATGGTAGCAGATAAGCCTCAAAGAAGAGCCTTGAGTTAATGGTATCGCTGAACTTTTGTACATGCAGAAAATGCCTGACTACTTTTGGGAAGGTAAACAGCTGGGTCTTTACTTCTAAAAGAAAGTTGAATTAAACTGAAAAAATTAAAAAATTCTAAAAGAAAGTTAAATGAAATTGATATTCCATATTTCATAGTGAGTTATAAAGATGTGCTAATCAGTTATTTGGGTATATTTAGGAGCCAATTAATCTAAAAAGTTAGGCTTCTGATGCCAGAGATGATTCAGCATACCTAAATCTAGAACTTCTGCTCTCTAAAAAACAGGAGGAAGAGGGGCTAAGCTCCTTTATAAAGTAGAGGGCAATTCAGCAAGCTGCCATTAGATATACAAATCTTTTACAAATAATGCAGTGTATCTTCATGGAATCAGAGCACTTCTTTCAAGTATATAGCACTGCATACAAGGAAAACCAGAATCTCTGATTATTTAACCGTGTTTTGAAAACAATCTTTTGGATAGGTATATAGTGAAGAGTGGAGAAGGGAGGCAGACAAAGAAAAAGCTAAAAGAGCTAAATACCTACAGGTAAGGGATCTGGGTTTGAAAGCCTTCCAAACCTCTTCCTTCTGCTCAGGCTTATTAGGAAATACTTTGAAACACAAAAAATGAGATCAGCAATGAGGTACCAGATACTTAATGTTTTATATATGTGGAACTAATTAAAGCATACTTAAAGGTAAATTTTGACTGTCATATTCTTACGTCTCACTTTTGCTTTACTTATGTGTATACACTACCTCAAATATCATAAATTTCCATCTGAGTTCAGGAATGTCCAGGCTGCAATGTACACCTGCCTACTTGTCAGGATTTAAAGCTTATCACTGAATCTGCCTCCTCTGCATGAAAGGATACTTGCTTACATGCTGTATTTTAAATGTTGTACTATAGCAGCAAAACAGAAATTTATCTGATAAGGTCTTTTTAATTGTTGTTTATAAGAGTAGTACAGCAATTAAACAGATCATTTAAAGCAATGAGGTGTATTCTAGTGGATCTATTGGATTTTTTTTTTATTATCAACGTTTTCAGCAAAGTACATAAAAGTGCTTCTTCTCTGAATGCACAGCTAAGCTCTCAAAAAAACTGAAAGCAGCAGAAATTGAATAAAAGAATTATTTGTGTTGCTAAATTACCTTTTCCTTCTCTACCCAAAGTCTCATGGTACAATTTTTTGTATTTAATCTTTTCTTATCACCTAGTTCTGCCTCAGGGTTGAATCTTTCACTGCTGAAGTCAACAGAAGGTTTCCCCTTCCCCTTCAATGGGAACATGACTATCTTTAACATAAAGGAAATTAGCTCAATGATTTAAGTGCTTAAATCTAAAGTGGATACCCTTGTTAATCATGAAATCCTAACATTTTATAAATTTTTTTAAAGGCTGAATAATAATGTGTTCATAATGTAATATTTATCTTTATTTTAAAAGCAATTTTGGTTTTGCTTGTTATTTGTCCTTTGCTTTAACTTTAGAATTTGGTATCGAAATGATAATACCATCATTTGAAAAAAGCATATGTTGGACAGAAATAGGATGGTATTTTATTATGGTATTTTATATATAGACAGAGTAGCTACAATAGACCTGCACTCCCAGGAAAACAGGTGGTAGTATCGCCAATTTAGAGTGTATGATTCAAAGGGAAACAGAGACAACACATGTTTCAAAGTTACTTGAAATTATATCAGATAGGAGAAAACAGGAAAAAAGACATTGAATAACACTTTGGATTGGCCAAGCATGAGACGATTAATAAACATATTGCTTTGAAGCCAGACCAATAAACAACCCAAGGCTGTTATCATCTCATTTAATTGGAAAATATTTTTTCTTAATTTGGTAAATATATGAAGTCAAATAAACTGAAAATGTAACTTTAACAAAAAGGAAGGGTGAGAATAGAGGAAGATTTCATGACTTATTTCTATTTTGGTGCATCCTAAATAGAGTTGTTGTGTCGAGGCAAGAAAAAAACCCCATGTTTCCATCTAAAACTTTTTTGGGGTACTTCACTGTGAACTTCTAGCATTTCCTTTCAGGAAATCCAATCTAGCTTTGAAAGAAGTCAATGAAAATGATTGTTACTGATTTCAGTGGGAATGTGGTCAGAGTCAGAATGAATGTGTCTCAGACGCTAGCTGATTACAGGAAAAAAACAATAAAGCAACATCAACAGCTTCCTTTATTTTTTGTGTCCTGAAATAAACCACATCCTGTGAGAAAGAAAACAAACAAGTAAATAAAAATAGGAAAGACAAAGCACAATTCAACTGCATCAATGTACGGCATGTGCACTGGGGAAACAGTGGAAGTGAAAGGAAGGAGATATGTGAGTTTTTTCATGAATTTCAAACAAGTGAATTTACAAAATGTGTAGGAGGAAAGAGAGCACATGCATGTTTTTAAATTCCATTTTCTCAGCCTAAGAAAGAACAGAGGGGAAAAAATATGTGGTTTCAAATAACATTTATGTTACTCACTTCACACATATTTAGGAATAAACTTTACACCTATGTCACGGAGGAACTGTAGTCATCTATATGCTAATTTAGATTTTAAAAAGAAAAACAATCAAAGTAAATTCTAAAGAAGAAAATAAAGAAGCACACTGATGTGAGCTTCTGCAAATAAGGGACTAAAAATCATGTTGAAATAACAGCAATAACAATAACAATAATCATTATTATTATTATAACAAAAATTGAAAAGTTTATGTTCATGCATCAGGGTCAGGCTTTGAAAAAACAAAAAATACCTTCATCTTCACCACGATCATTACTGGTTATATCATCTGCGCTTTTCTTTGTGTTGGCTCCTGGGATCATATTGAGGAGGAGAATAAAGGGAAAAAAGAGAATTCAAAACCAGCAGGTTCTCAAAAATAAAAAACCACTAGTACAAAAAATGTAACAAAAATGTCAAAATCTGTTACATTTGAAATTGAAAAACAAAAAAGATGCGAACTGCACATAAACATAAAATGTCAAGAAGAACAAATTGAAAATATTTGAAAAAATGTATTATATTCTGTGACAATGCAGTACTTTAGTTAAAAGTGATATCTGCAAAAAAACCAAAATTAATGTGCTATTAAAAAAGAATAATATAAACAAAAAAAGTATGCTAAAAAATCACCAAACTGTTTTTACATAAGAAATGTAAATTGTTTTATTTTTTTTCTGTAACCTTGAAGAAATAATGCCTTCAGCTACTTTCTTCAATGACTTAACATTTTATTCATCCTCTTTAGAATTTATTAAGAATCAGCCACAACCTGAATTCTTGACGGAACAAAGGCAAATAAAATTATCATTTGAGTTTTACACAACTTGACTGGACCAAGACAGACCATAAAGACCTCCTTAAAATTTAATCTCGCTTCCCATAAGAGCAAAAAGATATTTAAAACAAGACCATAAACAAAAGTGAAACAGAGTTGAGTCAATCTCAGACATGAAATCGGTCCAAAACCAGCCTTTTTTCAAAATATATCACATTTCATGCTCTTTAGAAAAATGTAGAAATTAACTGAAAATATTTACTTACCATGATAAAGAACTTGCATTTATTTATTAGAAGACTAGTAAAGAATCTATTTTAATTTGTGTTCAAAATGCTTTCTTAAAATACTTTTGAGGTTTACACATGCACACACACACAGGCACACACACATAAACACTTATGCTAATACATGTCATAGCCCATGATTATGGGAGCAAGAAGAAATAAACATGGTTTTCACCATCCCCATTCTCAGGCAATACCTCTATTTTCTGACTAAAAAAGTAAAAAGACACCAAGCTATCCTTGCACCCACAATTCTGTTGTACCACGCTTACTCCTGCAGAAGTACCCCTCTAAAATGTAAACAGTTACTTGATAAGGAGCGAAACACAAATAGGAAACTCAATTTGTAATACAGCTTAGACATTAATATAGCTACTAAAGAAATAAAAATGGTCAAACCACTCTAACCATTGCTTTCTTGAATCGTCTTTATTTTGAAGTGCCTATTCAAGACATGCTGAAAAAGAACAGTATACTTTAACTTGTTTATGTATGAAGTCTAAATTTGCCACAGATACATCATATTTAATTAAAATGTGATTAGCTCCTTTTATTATCCTATTTAAATTCTACTCTTTTACTATATTTATAACCCTCAAAATCCAAGGGTTCAATCATATCTTTGTCGCTGATTTTAAGACAGAATGTCTTTATTATTGCTAAAGTACTTAAGATTTTTTAATATGTATAGTTTGGAGATCAGTGTACTAGTTTATTTGTCTTCTGGATGCAGATTTTCTACAGGTATTTTCTGGAAACAGTGCCACTACGTATACAGTGATGAGGATTAGTGAGTCAAAACGTGCAAAGCAGTGACTGATACTCTATCTCCACATAAAGTCTCCATCTCCACATAAAGTCTCCATCTCCAATACTGCTGTACAAAAGGTATTGTTTACGCAGTACACCAGTGGATTCATTATATATATCCAGTACATAATTAACCAGGTAAAATATCTCTGTCAATGAAATATAGTTATTCTCTAACCCCTAATTTCTTTCAGAAGCAATTGATAAAGTCACCATCCACCTTTTTTTCCTTTTATGAAATATTGTTCCAAATTAGTTATATCCAAATGAAGGTTGAATACTTTCTCAGGTGATACCCAAATAAAGTTATTTTTGTATTTAAATAAACTAAGTACTACACCCATACATACTCCACCCCTTAAAGTATATTTGATTCATGCAAAATATTTACAAGAAATAATTATTTATAGGCAATGAATACATATAGACACAAGTTTGAATGCACATAAAAAATTTCAATACTAGTTCCTCCAGGGAGGTAGTCTTTTAATTGGTTGATAAAAAATATGATCATCATATGGCAAATATAACATCAACTACCAAATATTTATTATTTCTGTGAATTAAAAAATATCAAAATCAGTGTGAGCCCATATATGCAGTAACTGTAGAAAAAAACTCTGTGTACAATTATTAGGACTTTAATCCCTATTTCAAGTATTTTTGAGTGAAAGAAGTAGTTGCGTCCCAAAACACTTTAGTTTGGGTGCTATCTCCCCCCACAATCTTCAATACACGTATCAATAATATACTGCAAGGATTTTCTCTTTAATGTTCTGCCCAATGTGACTGTGGCTCAGTGTACTTTTGAAAAACAACACAAGTGTAATGAGAATTTAGAAAATGTGCTCACACCATGCTACTAGATGTGATGATACACAAATATCACCTAACAAGGTGTGTGATGAAAGGTTATCTGTAATATTTGAAACATCCCATATTTCTTTTTTATGTTCTTTAAAGATTTAAAATATCATGTTGTAATCCATTGTCAGAAGAAATTACTATAACTTAGTATGTATTTAATTACAATGTGAGTGAGAATGTTCTTTCTCCTACATCTTGCGAAACAATCATTTGTGTATTGGCAATTGGAACACACTTTTGTACATTAGTTCTTGGGTTTGAGAGGATTTTATATTCATTTTGAGATCTGATAAAATGGATTACATCAATGAGTTCTCGAAGTAGGGTTATGTGTTCCTATCACATTGGATTTTTTTTCACACTATGGGTACCAGCCATAAAATAATGTAATCATTAAGGCTGAAAAAGATCATCAAATCCAACTGTGCCCCTAAGTGCCACATCTACGTCTTTTAAATATCTCCAGGGATGGTGACTCAACAACTTCCCTGGACAGACCAATGCCTGACCATCCTTTTCATGAAGAAGTTTTTCCCAATATCCAACTTAAATCCCTGCTGGCAGAACTTGAGGCCATTTTGTCTCACCCTATCCCTTGTTACTAGGAAAAAGAGGCCAATCCCCACCTGGCTACAAACTCCTTTCAGGCAGTTGTAGAGTATGATAAAATGTCCCCTGGGCTTCACAGTCTTCAAGTCAAACAACCCCAGCTCCCTCAGTTGCTCCTTACCAGACTTGTGGCCAGATGCTTCACCACCTCTGCTGTCCTTCAAGAACAGAGCACTCCAGTGCCTCTATGTTCTCCTTGCAGTGAGGGGCCCAGAAGTGAACACAGGATTCGAGGTGCAGCCTCACCAGTGCCGAGTACAGGGGGACCATCCCTGCCCTGGGCACACAAGCCCTGGCCACACAAGCCATGTGGGTAATACTTTTAGCATGAAACTGTCCGAGGAGAACAGATATGTTATTTTTTGAATTATTTCAGTAGCTCCAAAACCACTTAAAATACTCAGGAACATTGCTTAGAAAAATTATATGAATCTTTCAAAAACATAAGCTTCCAGAAACATACTATCTCATGCAGAGAGCAAAAATTTAAATTTTCCAAACACATTTTTATTTAAAATGTCAATTCTTTTGTCCTTAAACTTCTAAAAAATATGGTAATTCCTGTCACAAAACAAAAAAAGTTGCTATGACTCTAAAGTTAGTTTAAAGTTGTGTTAATCTAGGAGATTGAATGGAATTATGACTCAGAAACTCCCACTGCTCAGAAGAATTACCTGCCTGTAACCGCTGATTGTCCCACAGATCAACACTTCCCTCTGCTTTGGGACTTCTTTTGTGAGCATTCAGGGTTGGGACAATTTTTTCCCCATATCTCATATTCTCCCTATCCCAAATCACAGGAGCATCGATTTTGACCTTCAGTTCCCATACACCAAGTAAACATTATCACTGTATTATAGGATTTGGCCCTTCTGCAGTCTCAGAACTGTTTCATCCCACATGAAACATGGATGGTAAATTTCAACATCAACCCGGGATCCAGCAGTAGAGGAGTGAGCAGGGCATATAGCAGGGGTGATCTAATGCATTAAAGACTGAATTCCCCGAGTATCTATAGTGACCAACCTAGTGTTTGACTGGAGTTCTTGGTTTGTAAAGTTTGTGTTTCACTCTTCATGATACTGAAAAGTAAGAAAGAAAAATATATCAAAATGTAAATAGGATGGGAATTTTTTTTCCCAAACAGTCAAGGCTAGGAACTATCACATATCTTAAATATGCTGTAGATAGCACAGTCCTTCTGAAGAATACATTTGTATGAAAGTTCACATTTTGGAAAACTATCTTATTCTTAATGACAACTACTAGAAAAAGATGTGACTCCATAACGCACATATTAAAGGCCAAGTGACCTCTTTTCATCCGTCCTACAATTCCATTTATTGCTGAGTGAAAAGAGCATGGTGCAGTGTATTACTGAACTTTGTCACATGTCTTTTGTGAGGATTTTTGTCTGCTAGAACTGCTTCTTTTTCATATATATATATATATATATATATGGATAGTACAGATACAGACTAACAGAAGCATATATGAGCCATTTTGAAAACTGCACCAGCCAATATGGTCATAATGAAGAAGTGTTTCATGTAGGTTACTTTTTTTCCTCTCTAAGAAGCCCTGTAAGCAACGCAGTTGTAAACATTAATTCAGCAAACATCTCTAAAAGGTTTTAATTTTGAAACACTAATCAATGTGTTAATAAACTATTAAAAAGTAGTTGATTTCATTTATGTATGGATGTACAGTAACTTTGTATTCCCTGATTTGTTCTCAATGCCATGCATAAACCTATCACAAATGAAGAAGTCATCCTGCTGTAAGCATGTCCTCTGGCTCACATTTCCTTTGCATAATGAATAAAAACCTCATTCAGAAACAGATTTTCTAGTTTTGCAAGTTGTCCCAGTTGTATTCGCAATTTTTGCTATGTCTTCCTCCATTCAGATAATGCGAATCACATATACGTAATACAGGCAGGTCCCATGCATGCAGTTTCCCAAGCTTGCATATTAGGTATTCACTCTGAAGCCTCTATTGGCAGCAAAAAATCATCCATAACTGCTTAAGCTGATGCCATTTCTTTGCATTTTATATGCAATTGCTCCATCTGTCACACACTATACCTTTTGACCCCACTTAATTTTGGAAAAGGGCTCAGTTTTCAGAAATCACACAGCACATTATTAGTTGTATGACCTCCCAGTTTCACATAGCACATGCTTAACCTTCTGGAAATTTCCATCTCACACCAGATTAATATAGGATTTAATAGTCATTCTCTTAGTGATATGTCTTATTTATACAGCCATTTTAATAGAACTTTAAAGCTCTTGTTTTCCCGTCCCAATGAAAACTATTATAATGTTACAATTGGGCCAAGTCAACAGTTCATTACAGTCCCAAAACAGCATTAGGAAAGCAAAATTTCCTTTCTGCATTTCTTCTAAGACTGGTGAGATAACTTCACTTGGAGTTTCACTTAGTGTGCAAGACTTGAGTCGTGTCCAAAACAAGGGGTCCATCAGTGGGGCAGTTTGGCTGTCATAACACTGTACCTGGCTCATGCCTATGGCCAAGGCTTTCCAGCTACCTTTATAACTGTGACAAGAAGTTTTAATCTGGCAGCTGATGAAAGATCAAATGAGGCATTTGACACTTCAAGTAGAGTGGAGGAAAATGATTGTTGAGAATTTCAGCTTGTTAAATTTACTCAGAAGTTGACTGCTGATCCCCTATGTTAGGAAAGATCACGAAGGCAGGCAATATATCTATATACCTGTTGTTTGGAAGTCTTTTCATTTAATCAAAGGGAGAAAAATATATTCATATTGACTAGATTTAAATAAATGTTATTTCTTAGCTCTTCACTGAATAATGGCAACATGTGTGTGTAACTGTGTGTGGGTGCATGCATATATGCAAATATGTACACATAAAGGGACGTGAAAAAGCTCTGTACAGCTAGCCAGCTTCCAGAAAGAAACCGGTTTTATTTTCTGGCACTCCCTTCCTATAATCATGTTAAAATTAAATTATAATACATCAATAATGTGCATCAACAATGTGTGAGTCATCTCCAGCAAACAGCCATATTTAATGATTTCAATGCAGTCCTTAGCCATAAATTAGACGCATTCTATCTCTTTCCTTAATAATATGAAGACTTCAATTCCTACTCTTCTAGGTAGTTTTCAATGTGAAATAAAATGAAAGCTCAGAAATTTGCTTGAATTTGCCTGGATGAAATGTGTTTAGTTTTGTTTAAATTCCTATATTATCACTGAATAGCAGAAGACACACAATTAAAGTAGCCATTATTCTAATGTTACTAATAACAACAGAACAAAACCATTTGGGTTTCAAGTGCTAGCTCATAAAGCAGCAACATTTAACTAAGGAACGTGCAACAGAATAGAATTCATGTTCTTAATCACTCCAGCTGCAAAACACACACAAAATTGCTGGGATTCCAGAGAAAACACATAGATGTTGGTCTATATCCAGGAAATGTTTCTTTTAGAGAAAAGAGAATTAAAGGACAATTTTGTGTGATATTCATAAAGAGATGGACTGTAAGGAAGATCAGCTGAAATCCCTGCAGTTTTGTGTTCCATGCATTAGCGAGGATTAAATCAAAAAGAAAATGCTGTTCCACAAGCTTTTTCAAATAGTTTCAGAGAAACAATACAAACATCTATTGAAAAAGAAAAATTCTGAGGTTGAAAAAGGGGTAGCATAAAAAATATGGAATTGTTATATTACCTTAACTCTGCACTCTATGTTGCCTATAGCTTTCCATTATATGATTACACAAACCTTTTTCTCATAAAAAAAATTGCTTGCTTGTTTCTGGGCATTAACTGTTCCATGTACAATGAAAGTCAGATGATATTTTAAAAATGGCAGTACACTGAATACTGTTCTTACTAAAATAAAGAGAGGAATGATGACTAGTCCATGATCTAAATTATGTGCTTCCCACAAGATGTTTTCCTTGACGTCAAGAAGTGCATTAAATCAGTCCATCACTCAGTTTACCATGCTTTAAATGATATTTTTCAGGAAGTTAATACAGGGCAATGGACTATACGAATTGTCACACAGAGCGACTATAGGGTCCTATACAGTTCTACAAAGGACTACAAGCTCTTCTCAGAAGCAGGGATGTTGTGAGTACAATTATTCACTATGATTTAATAAGAGTTATTAGATCTGTGATTGATATGGGAGCTCCTTTCCTTTAAAGTTTATTCCACATCAGTATGCTGATATGGATTCAACTCGATAAATTCAACTCAATGAAGAAATTACAATACCCCACAGATTCTGTGGTAGGGAAAATCTTTAGACTATCTCTACAGATAATACGTGATTTTAATCACTAGTTGGGACCAAAATACCAGCAACAATTATTACTCAGGAGAGATGTTGTTACATGAAGTTTTGGCTGGTCTACATGCTGATTATACTGTTCTCTGTTCAGCGACTAACTGATATTAGATCTTATTCCATATAAGATATAAAAGAAAAAAAACTTTAAGTTATGTAACTAGGAAAATCAGGTTTCTTTCCCTTTTGTCAAAGTTTTCGCTATACTTCGAAGTTTCCCCATATGCTTCAAAGTTTTCCTACATACTTCATTTTTGGAAAGTAAGCCATGTATTTTAAGAAGATTAAAAACCGTTCTATGACAAAGATAAACACTGACACTTATATGGTACACATGTTATGGTTACTGAAAGAAACACACCCAAAAGTTATTTCTTTTTCTGAAAATTTTTGCATTTACTTAGACTGTATTTATTCATCCTGGAAAACAATTTATAAAAAGGTTACATTTTATATTTCATCCTGTGTTAATCCCTTTTGGCACACTTTTGCCTCCTAAAATTGCTTTGAATAAAAATTACCAAGAATAATAATTTTTAAAACTATTGAATTAAAATTTAACATATTGCTTTTATTTATTCGTAAAATTATTATTATTTTTGAAGAGTCATAACTAATATAGAAATGAGGTAGCCACATAAATTTACTAATAATTTTTATAAGGGTTTTTGTCCTGCAAGTTACACCATAACTAGAATTTACAGTCTTCTAAATACATTGCATTGCTTTGACAGAACAGTTCATAATGGCTCAAAAGAAAGGGGGCATTGTGAAGCCTATCCTTTCAGTGACCTCCAACAGATAAGGCGAGTGTTTCTTGCACTTCTAATGTAGCTGAATCTGCTTTATTTGATGGAGAACTGGACTAAGCCTGCAATGTTTACTGATTCAATAATAAAAGACTAATTAAAACCATAAAACTTTCATATAGTTAAATTAATTCAGAAAGAGTCACATATATTTCTATGCAGGCATCAGCTGAAACTGTCAGTATGAAAACACAGCAGTGATCTCAAATAGCTGACATTTTTCTGCTGAAGTGATGCACTTGGTAAAGTGTAAATGTAGTAAAGCTGTGTCCTAGTTTCAGCTGAGAGAGAACTAATTTTCTTTATAGTAAAAGGTACAGTGCAGTATTTTGAATTTACTATGAGAATAATGTTGATAACACACTGATGTTTTCGTTGTTACTGAATAATCCTTACCCTAAGTCAAGGACTTCTCAGTTTCCCATGCTCTGCTAGTGAGCAGGTGCACAAGAAGCCAGAGAAGCATGGCCATAAACTTGTTGGATATATAAATCCCACTGCAAAGTTTGTTCAGAGTATATTAATACTGCATGGTCAATTCAGTCAGTGTAAGACACGGCTTGAGTGCGATTAGCTTCAGAGTGGCAAAAGCTTGTTGGCATGATGAGTATACTACAATTAAGTTGCCAATAATGCATATGACTTCTAAATCAGAAGGCGTATTTCAGCATTTATCAATGATCAGAATTCCCAAGCCTAGATGCAACTATGTTCTAGTTAATCTAAACAAGTAGAATTTGCAGAAAGAATTCAGTAATGTTGGCCTAATACCACCTATAACTAAAGGGTGATTACTTTCAAATACACTTAAGAGAAGTACCTATGTGCCATTTAAAATGAATGTGAATGAACCATCTCTGCAGACAACTGAACAACGCAAACACATGCTCTGGATTCAACAAGTGCTGGTGAAGTTGTTTGTGCAAATTCTCCCTTTGGACATTTTTAGGCACCACTGGAAGCTGTGAACTGAATAGTCAAATCATAAGAATTCATCTAATTATTTGATGCAGCTATTTAATTCTTCATTTTGAAGACTAGTTCAATTTGTAGTTGCCTTTGGAGAATTCAGGAAATAATTGTGTTTGTTATGTCAGTGGGTCCTTTGAAACGATAATTTTATCCCATTGTGATAGATAATAGTCTGGCACCATATTTTGATGTTTACTGGATCTTTGACACCTTAGTTTTTATTTGGAAATTTTGGAAGTGTTAGTTACAGGTAAATAAAGGACCATATGAGACATCCAATGGAGATAAACGCTCAAGTGTCTGGACACTTTCGTGGGTTTTGAGGTTTTTATGTTTGGTTGGTTGGTTTGGTTTTAGCATATAGCCATGTTTTCAGGTTTGTTTTTTTTTTTTTTTCTCTACTACATTTTAATGCTATCTTCATCTACACACAACAATGTACTAAATCTTACTGGAATTAATGATACCAAACCAACTAAATAATTAGACTAGCAAACAACAAAGTTGCTAATCAAAGGAGTTTAAACTTAAAAGATGGAATAGAATGCACTTTAGACATTTCTGAAAAAATAATATCTAAGTTGTATATGATGAAGAGCTTTATAATGTGAAATATGAATATTTAATTATTCTAATACTTCCCAAAATAGTATGGGCACATAAAAGATTTTCCCTAGAACTGAATAACAGATGCATAAGAAATAAGATAGAATCTTGAATGTAAAGTTCATGTAAACATTTTATTCATTATTACTCGGTACTGAAAATGTACACAACTTTTCCAAACAGAAATAAGTGTTATTATCCCAAATAACTGGCAATACCTTTTTGTCATCAACTTGGTAAGATTTTTTTGTTTTCACAGAAAAATATTAGGGAGGAGGGATGAGGAGGGGAAAAGCACAGACAAAACCTGCAGCATTCTGTATTATTTAGAATTTAACTGCTTCTAAGCATTAGTTTTGAGCATATTATGAAGCTGTGGTATTTTATCTACAATATTAAAGCTGAACAAAAACCATTTTGATTAATACATGCTATATAATTATTAATTACATAAGCTAGCATCAAAACTGCTGGTCAGAATTGTGATTTAAACTCAAAATTCAGCAACACAGCACTGAGCTCACTAGTATCTGATCCATCTAAACTCCATTACTTTAAAATATCAGTTGGTTTTAAATAATCTCTGGATTACGTATCTGTTCTGGTGGAATAATCTTTACTCTATTGAACAAACTTGAGAACTCATGTCTCATTTTGGCTTTCCATTTTTCAATGTTCCAAGCATAATTCACATTTTCTACTTTCAGTGTTGGGGCTCATGCTTTACTCGAAATTTAGAAAGGAATAACAGTGGCTTGTCAATTATAGTTAACTTACAGAAGTAGGAAATTAGAAACAACTAATAAAAAGCCCTTTCTGATGCAAATACTAGATGGCATGTGCCGTTTGATACAACACAATCTTATAGAGTGATATAATATCAACATTGTATAATAAGATTTACTATTCCATATGAAGAAAGGCAAGTTAAATTTTGCATTTAATGGGAATTATATATGAGGTACATGGAATTATATGTGAAATGATACAGCTTATGTATACAACTATTTCTGAGAAATTGAATTTCAGTCATCCTATAAGTAGCTCTTGTGAAAAGGAACAGGTCAAGTTTTTCTTCTTTTCATTTATTTAAGCAATATGATTACATATGTGCTGATGTTATTTGTTGTTATATGTACCTTCAAGTCCCACAGAAAAAAAAAAAAATTAGTTCTGCATTTGTATTCAGCCGTAGAAGAGAGCTGAATGTTTCCTTTTCTCAATCAGTGCAATTTACAATTTAAAACACCTACCATCTATTTGAGGAAATTAACTATAATTGGCAGTTTTGCTCAGGAAAATAAGCCACAGTGCTTCAGTCTGTTGAAGGTCACTGACAAAGTGATTTAGCAAGGTTGTCTGAAGGTAAAATTGGCACAACATCAGTCTAAATTATACCTGCCTGTATGCTGTTGTTACTCTGTCAGTCAAACCAGGACTCAAATACACTTATGCGAACAAACCAGAAATACTGGCACCACAACCAACTTTTCTACCGCTAATGGCAACAAGAAGAATGTATCAGATGTAAAAACACAGTAAAAAAAGATTGCTGTGATCAAATCTGTCAGGGTTTTCTCGTGGCACCAACAAAACCTCCTGTCCAGGCTCAAAGCCCCCAGACAAAAACCACGTGGTGTAGCAGATGAACTTACTCTGTGCCTTTAAACTCTCCCCTCCCTTCTAAAGAACACTCAGTTTCTGCCAACTGTTTTTCTCCTGAGGCATAATTTGAAAGGAGCAAAAGAACCAGGTGAAAGGTGATTTTTGTAGTAGTTGTTCCTCAGCTGGACAGCTGCCAAAAGGCAAATTCCATTAGTTCCACTGTATGTGTATGTGGTTGTACGTGTGTGTCTGTGTGACATTTGCAAGTTCTCACATTCTTTTTAGGCTTTTGTGCCTGGATCCTTTGGCAACCGAGGAAAAAGCTGAGAATGTCCTTTGCACTGTGTTTTGCTTTTCAGGCACCACTGTGGGTAATTTCATACTTCTTACCAGTAAACCCTGATAAAATTGGCCATAGAAAGTGGAGAAAGGAAAAGAAAATCATCAGTACATTATGCCTGACTAATCCAGCAGCCTTCCATGATTATTATGGGATAAGGGAAAAGCTATGGATGTCATCTAACCCTGCTTCTGAAAGGTCTTTGATATGGTTCCCTACAACAATCTTCCTGATAAATTGGAGAGATAAACATCTGATGAAGGGCTGTTCCGATGAATTAGAAATTGATGCCATGGCTGCTAACAAAAATACTCAACAGCTCAATGTCCAAATGGAAACCAATAACCAGTGGTGTCCCTCAAGGGTCTGTATTAGGACCAATACTATTTAATATCTCTGTCAATGACACAGTGGGATTGAGTGCACCATCAGCAAATCTGCAGACAGCACTGAGCTGCGTGGTACAGCTGACACACAGAAGAGAAGGGATGCCAGTCAGAGGGACCTTGGCAGTCAGCCAGCGTGAACCTCATGAAACTCAACAAGGCCGAGTGCAAGGTCCTGTACCTGAGTCTGGACATTCCAGTATCAGTAGAGACTGGCAACTGGATTGAGAGCAGCCCTGCAGAGAAGGATTTGGGAACACTGGTGGATGAAAAAATTGGACATGAGATGTCAGTGTAGGCTTACAGCCCAGAAAGCCTATCAAAATCTTGGCTGCATAAAACCAAGCATGTCCACCGTTACTGAGGGCTGTGGTTTTATTTTGCATGTTTTCTAAAATCTATGACACTTTAGGTTTGGAACAAGTTTAATAACTCCTGCAACAAATCTATGATGGGACATTCTGCAAAATCTGCATATAGAGTTCAGTGCTCTGAACAACTTTCTACATTTCAGCATTTCAAAATAAACCCCTGCTGTCATCCATATTTTAACTCTGATGATATAATTTTCCTCATGATCAAAGTGCACTGCCCTTCTCTGTCCCATATTGACTTTACCACATTTCATTTTAGTATCTCATTTTACAGGTCTCTACATAAATTTCCCTTGGAAGTTTATCACAGATTTTTGTAAAAAGCAGCAGTTCCAGTAACAACCCTTAATTTGTGATTCAGACTCTTGCCTTTGAAAATAGGTTTCAAATCCATTAATATCAGCAGTATGCTACAAACAAGATCATTAAAGTAATTGATAATGTTCTCTCTCTCAAGAGTAGCTCTCAGATTTTCGCACCAAGAAACTGACATCATCTGACAAATTATTTTCTTCCAACTCTTCCTTCTTTCCTTTTCATGTCTTTGCATCCTCTGACACCATTCTTTTTCTTCACAGTGGTTAGCTTTCTAAAGTGTTCTTATCTCTTCCTTACAAGACTTTGATTCTTCTTTTCTCTCATTTTTTTATGTCATGATGCTTTAATTTGTCCATCAACTTTATCCTAGGAACATGTTTAACTACCCCCAATATATACTTTACTACCTCTGCTGGTTTTGGTTGGGGTAGAGATAATTTTCTTCATAGTACCTTGCATGGGTTATGTTTTGGATTTGTGCTGCAAACAATGTCAGTAACTCAGGCACGTTTGAGCTACTGCTGAGCAGAACTTGCACAGAGTCAAGATCTTCTCTGCCTCTTGCCCCACCCTACTTCACCAGCATGGGGGCCAGGAAGGCACAAGGAGCTGGGAGGGAACAGATGACCCTAACTGACCCAAGGAATATCCCATAGCATATGGCTTCATGCTCAGCGTATAAAGCAGGGCATGAAGGAGGAAGATGGGGGGATGTTCAGTGGTGACATTTGTCTTCCAAAGTCACTGTTACACGTGATAGATCCCGGCTTTCCTGGAGACAGCTGAAGAACTGCCTGCACATGGGAAGCAGTGAATGAATCCCTTGTTTTGCTTTGCCTGTGCACACAGCTTTTTCTTTATCTATTAAACTGTCTTTATCTCAACCGATGAATTTTCTCACTTTTACCCTTTCAATGCAATCCTCCATCTCACTGGGGGAGGAATGAGTGAGGCTGTGAGTGAGCTGGCTCAAGTTAAACCACAACAATACCCTAGAATATCAAAATTAATTCAATCTCATGCTCTCTTTAGTTATTCTCCATCTTTCAGCATTCAGTAATAATTGAATGCTCGTTCAGTTTCTCTGACTAAATTCTTGTTAATATCACCTTGTATTTATCTCTTTTTCTTCTCTAGGTGTCTAGTTTTACAAGAACCAACAAGATAATATGCATTTCTCTTAGAGTATTCAGGAATTAAAGATGTATAAAAGAGAGTTAAACAAGCCGTATTTTGAAAAACTGAACTGTCAGAAGAATAATTACTACCACCTATATCCTTAGATGCATTAATTATAAACCAGTATGTTATTCTCAAAAAGGATTTGAGAATAAAATTATTGATCTGCCAGTGAAATGCTTCAGTGTCTAATTAAAATAAGTTACTACAAGAGATTAGTAGGAACATACAATATACATATTAAAATTAAGGAGAAAAGTTACTGTAGCCTGAGGAAAACAGTAGTTAGAAGCATCATAGAGCATTATACACATAGACAGAAAATAAGCTATAGCTCTCTTTAAAGAACAGTTATCACTCTTTGATCTGCTAGAAGTCTTGATTTAAAAAAATGTTGATAAAATGTATTTGGGTTTTCAAAAAAAGCCTTTGATAAACCTTTTTCCATGAGATATTGAGAACATAATTATTCACAGAGAAAGAGGTGAAGTAATGTCATGGATAAAAACAAGCTACCCAGGGTATGTTATACTGTAACCAGAGGTCAATTTTCAATCTAGCAAAAGATTAATGGCTTCATGAAATATTCTGTATATTAATTTGATGTTTAATATTCTGTTAATGATCTGGAAAAGGGGCTGAATTATGACACTGTACAATTTTCCAGTCACAGAAACTACATGAGCCAAGGCTAGAAAGAATATTAATACCTTCAAAGACAGTTTATAAAGCCAGGGAAATGACATAACTTAAGGAGTTATGTTTTTTAACTTAAGTCACCCAAATATCTAAATGACAGTGAAGTATGAGCTATTCACTCTGCAGTCCATGGAAATAAACAATGCCTGCCCCAGTCTGAGACAAATTTCAAACAAGGTGTACTTCTTTATATTTTTTTTCTTTCTGAATAAAAAGTAAATACCACAGAGCTGGAGGTACCTCTAAAGTCTTATATTTAAAAACTAATAATCATGCACAGTGGAAGAAATAACTGGAGTCAGATACATAATTGTTAGATTCCAAATTATCCACAACTTCCAAAGAAAAAGGCTTGGGCATTACTCTAGTCATAGTGATGAGAACCTTAAAAAAATTGCCAAATGCAACACTCAGAATATCAGAGCATAGCATGAAATTACTCTGAAAATAGAGTAATATTTTACATTAATGTATAATAACCAGGTATGGCAAGTTTTATCAGGAATGATACATTCACATCCAGATTCATTTTTACACAGCATATAGCAGAAAGTCTTCCAACAGTACTCTATATTTCTGGAAGACAAAAAAGATTCTATGTGTGAAGAGATTCAGGTAGAACCCTCAATTACATCCAGAGAACAGAAAAAATAACAGCAATTATAATATTGTTGAATTGTTCATTTACAGAGCTCATGTACGAAGTAAGCCAACTTTTCTGTGAAAAGTGTTGAATTCCTCTAAAGAATTAAATATATTTAAAAGCTATAAATCTTTAACAACTTAAAAGCAATAAATGCTTTTTAAAAGTGATGAAGACATAATGCAATAAAATACCAAACATTTATTAGCATTTTGTACTATTATTAGCATGTAAGCATGTTACAACATACAGCTGGCACTAATAACTCAAAAAAAGGCAAATCACGCACTTATGTCTAATTTAACTAAGTGGGACTGATTTATGTTCAAAATAAAAGTTATGTGGCAGAGATTGTGAACTGTCTGTTTCATGGCATAGATCAATCACCAAACTCTCTGGGAAGAAATCACAGTGAGGTTTAGCTCACACAGAGCTCTCTTGCACCATCAGGGTTCCTTACCGCATGAGAGAACTGACAGTTCGAAAGAAAGGAACAGGATAAAAATATTTTGTGTGGTCCTAAAATACTTTCAACCTCAGTTTTTAATGGTGTCATGGAGAAAATTGACTTCTCCAACAACATAATTATTTAAGATATGGCAGTAATGAAATCAAAAGCACATGCTAAATTGATATTAGGATCAGAGAAGGACTAGTTACTGTCTTTAGTCCTCACACGGGATCATAGAATCCTAGAATTAAGATTCCAAAAGGTTTTTTTTTCTCTCTTGTTGATTTTATTCAACCTTTGAAGTTTACTATACTATTTTCCATCTTTATGATCATAAAAGAAATATTATTTTGTTCAGGGATAACATGTGAGCCTCTGTTCACCTTTAGAAAATTACGTATGCTTCATATTTTTCTAAAATAGACTTTCTCAAAACATCAAAGCAAATCACACAATTGATTGTGCACAAGCACACAAAAGAAGTGCATCACAGTTTCTAAGGTTAATTAAAATTTGCAGTGTATTTGCTCGCTAATTTAGTTTCAGAATGGACACAGTAACAACAGGAATATGCAAAAGTCTGTCCTGAAAGCAGCAACGGCAATAGGAAGCCATTGCCACAAGACAAATCACCCTAACATCCGCACAGAAGACAGGCTGAACTGATTCAGAGCTGCAGTGATGTTGCAAAAAATGCACCAAGTCACAATAGAAATTAAATTTTTTGTGAGCCTGGGATGGCTTCCCACATGCAACTGGCAATACAAATCAAAGGTATTTCAAACCTATGGTTTAGCTACACAATTTTAAAATTGGAATAAATAATTTGTGCCCTTCAGAAACATTTTTAAACACAGCATGACTAATTGTCTTTTAAATTTGCATCAGAAATCTATGACAGCTGACAGAGAGCAATTGTACCTATATATGTACAAAAAATTAAAATAACATCTCTTTTAAGGATTGAGGCTGCATTGCCCATAGTTAGAGGGGAAAATATTATTATAACTAAGGATAAGATTAAAAGTAAGAGTAAGAGTAAGAATAAGAATAAGAATAAGAATAAGAATAAGAATAAGAATAAGAATAAGAATAAGAATGAGAATAAGAAAAAGAATAAGAATAAGACATGAGCATTCACATGAGACTCGCAAGAGGGATTGGTTATTAACTAGTAGACCATGAATGACAGTACATTCCTGGAAATGGGCAGAAGGAGAGAAGAGAATGCTGATGTTTCTTTAAATCTCCAATGTATCACGACGCTTACATCATGCTGCGTTGGGTTACATCATGTTACGACTAGTGATGTAACCCGTCGCAATGCAATGCACACATCGCATTCAGTCAGCACTTTTTCAGCTTGTCCACATGATCACCGTGGCCAAGAGAGGTTTGCTTGCGTTAATTAAAATTATTGTATTTCTGTGGTATTTATGGTTGGTCATGAGTAGAAACTTTCTTGGCTTAAGAAAACGCAGGAAGGAAAACAGAACTAAAAAGCATCCTAAATATATAAGACAAATGTGTAGAACATGCAGAAAGGCTTGGTCTGATGATGATATGAAAAGCCACCCACACGAATATATTATAGAGTAAACTTAGGAACAAGTAAATCAGGGGAGAAAAACCAGATGGATCACTCTCACTATAAGCATGTTTCCTCTTTAAGGGTAAAACACTTTAATGTGTTCAGTCAGGCGGGGTTCTTGGGGGGTTGTTCTTTTGCAGGGGGAAAAGTGGGCTTTTTTTTTTTTTTTTTTAATGGAATGTGTTAAGTAGATCTTTAAGGCAGGATTTAAGGGTAAGCTTTTCCAACACGACATGGATGTTGTGCTCTTGTCCTCCCAAACCAGGCTTCAGCTTAGGTGAAGCAACAATTCACATGCAGAACCAGGCTGCTGAAGTGTCATTGCCAGTGTCTCCAATGCACATGCTTGAGTCTGCAGCAGCTAAACTGTGGTTGATAGCAGAACTGGTGCCCAGCTGTATGTCCCAACAGCTGGGACAGCAGCAGCAACTGTGATTAGAGCCAAATATTGCACACCAACTGTAATGATTTGCCTAATTATTTATGACTAAAGCCAAACAAGTCTAATCTTTGTCTCATCTTTTTCCTTCTTAGTCCAGATTTAAGGCTAGTCCCTAGTGCTTGAGCAGAAGCACCAGGATATAGGTATGGACAATTTTTACAAGTATTGTCAATTTGAAAATATGACAGATATTTAAATGCATGGTTGAAGCTTTTCCTTGTCATAGACCACAGTAAGTTTATTATTTCCCGCTTGTTTTTTTCACACTATCCCCTGGGAAACACTCTTTTTTCTGATGCTTAAACATAGGAAAGATGAACAGCATACTCAGAAAACCGCAATTTTTTTATTAATCCCATACTCCTTAATATTTATGTTTAGATGGAGAAACAGCCACGAGCGTAGGATGCAAAAAACTGGCGAGGAGAGTAGGATATTATAGGCTAGTACACTCTTGCTTTTTCTCCTGTCAGATTTGAGCATAAATTTTGTCGAATTATGTCTACTGAAAACATTGCATTTTCACTGTTTTTATGTTCAGTTAAGTTTCTTCCATTCTATCTTTGCAATAGTATATATAGAGGATGCAGAGTCCTGGTGATTTTCCACTCTGCTCTCCACCTTGCACACACAGCTTGCTCAAACACACGTTTACACAAAAGCAGATAATATCACTTTCTGTTGAAAAACTGAATATAGGTGCAATATTTTTTTAAGATTCGTCTTCAGTTTAGATGTGAAGATGTATTCTCTTTCATTGGCAGTTATAGCCAAGAAAGCATTTACTATTTCTTGACTAAATCACACCCTTTCTGTCATCTGCTTATAACGGTCCTCTTGCTAGAAGCTATTTCAACTGCACATGTGATTTCTTCAGAGCTTGTCTCAGATACAAATGTGTCAAGTTAACAAAAAACGACTCTTTAAACTGATTAAGCTAAAACACTCTGACTGAAATAGGTTAGGAGACAATCATTTGACTAGCTTCACAAGCAGAGGCAGAAATTGCTACACTGGAGGGTGGCAAGCAGTGACTTTCTTTACTGGCACAGCTGCAGTATGAAGAGGATGCATCTGCTTCTCTGAAATACTTAAGCAGGTGAGAATTGATTGGCACAGAAGGAAGGATTAAGAATTTACTGGAGAAAGAGAAACAATAGTTCAATCTCTAAGAGTGAAGTTAGGATGCAGAGTGGTATCATGCCATCAGGAAGCAGGCGCCGCAAAGCAGCAGATGCCAATGAAGGCACTCAATAAAACTCTTCCTCAAAAATATGTAACTCCAAATTGCAAAAGAGGCATTTAATTTCATTTATCTTCATATTCTTCCTAGTTCTTCACCTTTACAAGACAAATCAAATCCTCCTATAGTAAAACAGTACTAATGAAGTGCGTGGAATCAGATCACAACACAGTCAAAAGTGACTAACTATGACTGACAGAAGAGAAAGACATTTCTGGAATGGAATCTTGATCCTGCTACTTCAGAGAAGTCTATATATGTATCAGATGTATGGCCTCTCTGAAATCAGGTCAAACTGGAGGCAGTTTTACTGCAAGTGGAATAAGAGTAAAGTGCTACAATCTTAAATGACCCATTCTAAATGAAAACAGAACCAAAACCAAAACCAAACCCAATGTAAATACAATGGTGCAGGCAGAGTGATTGTATTAATTTGTTTAAGTTTATGTGGAGAATACAATCTTTAGATGTGGTGTTTGAACAACAATCGATTTTTAACACTGCTATGTTAAAATAACTGAATCCCTGAAGCAGGAAGCGAAGAAAAAGGAGACCGAGCTTGAAGGTTGTTCCTAAGGCACTATACCTTCCAGGGCTCCTTCTGGGACAACGCTAATTATGAATCAGCTTTCACTCTAGGTTTTGCCTAAAGGCACAATCTAGCCATAAATAAATATTCATATCATTGAATCCAGCAAGGACTCATTCTTTTCTAAAGCAAGAATGTTTCTAAGGAACTCTGAATCGGGTCAGAATCACATAAACATTAAGTAAACTGAAAAAGCTTCCTTTGTAGATTATGTAAAGCCTTTAAGGGAAAAATTTAGGTTTATGGATGAACTTGCACTAAGGCAAGTTATACATTTCCTTATAATGAGTAAGACAATTTATTCTGTAATTTTCTACCACCTTAGTGAAAAGCACTATGTTCTTCCTGCACCCAAGGATTCACAACATGACAAGCTAAGTTAAAATAATCAGGCTTCTGCTCTTAAGGAATTAGTGGAGTGCAGCAGAATGAAAACTTCAGCAGTTTGACACACACTAGAGAATTCTTTGGCAAAATTATGTTCCTTGGCATAAAAAAATAATATGAGTAGATAAGTATGTTCTTTTTTTTTTTTTAACTGATACACAGCTTCACAGATATTTCTTTATAGTCACATTCATATCTTTGCAAACTAACCTCAGTCAAATTTAATTGATATTGAAAATTAAGTACCTCAGTAGTTGAGCAGGTCCATGCGGAATCTAATAATGCCTTTAAAAGTTCCAGTCTCATGTAGTTTGAACCCACCACACATTTTTGGTATAACATGATTTACTGTCTTGAATGCTGTAGATATAGTCTATTCTCCATGAGTTATCCTAAATCATTACATTGTCCTTATTTTCACTGCTGTTATACTGAGATTCTAATCCCTATTTAAAACATGACAATCTTACTGTTTATTGCACTTGTAGAATAAGCAGCAAAAGCAACCACTGACTTTAGCATGGGCAGAGATTACATTCAAAAGCATTATGAAACAATATGTCTTGTTTCCATATGAAATACTGTTATTATTTTGTGTAGCTGGAGTGAGATGATGACTATTTTGTTGTATCCATCTGCTGAAATAAGGCAGTATTGGGGAAAAGGTAGGCCTTTGACAGCTTAGGGGAAATGAACTAGAAAAGGACAAATTTAGTGCATTAGCAACTTGCCTCCTCAATCCTCATTAAATTTAGTATCTGTTCTTTTCTGAAATGGATTCTATTGTATATGCACATGAACGTGTGCTTGTGGATCCTAAAAGTTCTAAAAGGGTCAAGAGGTAGCAGAGAGACAAACAGGTTATTTAATCCTTGCTTTACTCTCAGTACAACAAAACACAGTGTCAGCTTTGCTGCAAGACCTGTTAGGGATCTGCACTAACAGCTTGGCTAGAATGACAGACCATAAGTATGTACACAGGTTCTGCTTGTTCCATTGCTTATACACATGCTGCAAATGTAAACCTGGAAATGATACCAAGGAAAGCATGAGTTTTATGGAGAACTATTATCTCAATTCCACCTGCAATTTAAAGGAAAAAATACTGAATTTTCACAAGAAGAAACTAACTTGTGCTAACTTCTTCCTTCTGATAGTACACTCAAATAAGTGGGATACTTATAGATTCATAGAAATTATATGCTAGAGACTGAATTCTGAAGAAGCTTCTTTAACAGCAGAACATGGCCCCAAAAATCAAAAGCTCATATAAGAAACCCTTAACAGTTCCAGAATTAAACTCCTTTTCCAAAGACGCCATACGTGACTGGAAGAGAGTATATAGAAAGTAGACAGCATGCCAGACTAAGAGGAGCTGAATTACAGGTCAGATAATTTAAAAAAAAAAAAAAAAAAAAAAAAAATTACCCATGTTTCCACGAAACCTCTAGTAAGACCTAAGTTATTAGTGGTGTACAAAGAAGAAGATGCATGTTCTTTTTCACTACCTCCCTTTTTTCCCTTTTTGGGAAAAACCACTCAGACCACTCTAAAATTGCCTAGTTTCTATCCTGTTTCTTTGGCAATTCATTCTGGAAACAGTGTGATGGCTATGGGACCAAAAGTTGCTGTCAAGTTTGCTTTCGAAAATCCCGGGCAACTTAATCAAAGACTATACATAGCACATATGATTGAATAACCTGGTTACATCTGATATCATGTAAAGCAGTCATATCGTCTGGAGGGTAGGAATTGGACAGGAAACCAAGAACCTGTCAAAAACACTAGAAGAAAAATAAAGGTAACCATTTGAGAAAGTTTTCAGATAAGCGGTCATAGTGGAATATTTCCATAATTTATACTATATTCAAAGGCATCAAGAAGAGTCAGAGAGCAACAAAACTCAGAAATCCATGCATGAGTGCATAAAGCCATGCATGAGTGCATTCAAATGAACTGGGAACCTGTAAAAAAATTATTTCTTGAAAAGAAAAGTGACTACTAGAGGTAGCTCCAACTCCAGGCATCAGGTTTCAGATCCTTAACGATTTCACAGGGGTTTTTTACACATGTCAATGTCTCATTCTTTGTGAAGATGGTATAAACCCTTATTGAACTCAAAGTGAGATTTCTGCTGTTTTCCCAAATACTACATGTTAAGTTACTAAGAATAGCCTGGAATCAATGTAATTACTCACAAATGTAAATATTTATTGTGCAATGATAGAAATATAACAGAGGACTAGGGAGCAGAAAACTAAGCTTGAGAAATATACATAGTGTCTGTAAAAATCCTGACTTTCAAAACCTAAAATAAAAAAAAAAAAAAAAAAAGCCTCAATGGGCACTAGAAAGAAGAAGCCCCCCAGGAAACAATTTATGCCATAAGTGCCAAGTGACAGGAAGGACTTATGAGCCCTCACTAAGTAGTTCAGTTCTAAAATGTGTATCTACAATTCTCTTCTAAACACTTTCTGCCATTTCTGCTGTCCAGTTTACTACTTAAAAGAAAAACAACCAACCCTGTAGGTTACATTAACAAATGGTAAAGAAATGACTAGACAGAAAACAGAAAAAAACCCATAATACTACAATGAAAATTAGCTTTCAGAAGAACAGAGAAGTTCCAAATGCATGGAAAAAAACAGCTTCCATGAGTCCCTAAAAGGTTGTCTGCCACGTGTGAAGTAGCAGCATACAGATATCCCTGAGCTAGAACCAAGCAGACTTATTGGTGACAAGAAGCAGAAAAACGCTATCACATTCTTCCTACTTAATCTAATTAGGTCTGATAAGTGACAAGAGCTTTTATCGTTTAGGTGGTGCATCTTTAAACAAAATGAAGGAAGTTAAATTCTCTGTTTAACAAACAGATCCTTTTCTTTTTAATGATGTCTGTTTTGAGCATTTACTAGTAATTCGGTACTGTCAAATAGCAATGGTTACTCAGGGTAAAAAAATCCCTGGAGTGGGAAAAATTCTGTTTACCATTATATTATTATTATTTGAAATAGTAGTAGTATTACATTATTATTATTATTATTATTATTATTATTATTATTATTATTATTATTATTATTAAAAATGTACTAATTTTTTCACAATTCAGTGAAAGAATGCAGGCTTTCTTTGTCAGGTACAGCTGAGGTAAATGTAGCATTAGTTTAAATGAATATCTGTACACCAAGTAATCTGTTTCTAATGACTCTCCAATACTCTCGAAGTT
>VZRR01012879.1:36367-107723 GCA_013398015.1 Oreocharis arfaki | reverse complement strand
AATACTCTCAAAGTTAATTATTATTATTTTAAAAAAATTAAACTATTATTATTAATCTATATTGGCTTATTTAATTCAATGAAATATTATTTTTATTATTTTTTTCTAATCATTATGAACAAGAAAAAAAGAAGATTATTCTTCTCTTTCCCTTGTAAAAACAAGCTGCACTGTTACAAAAATTGATTCCTACAGAAGTGTAATTCATTAGCCTAAATTTGCACTACAGTTTAGAATTCCAAATAAAAATTTATAAACTCAATTAAATAGCCTCTTAATTGAAATCTCTTCAAAGATAAGTATGTATATACACACATAAATATATGCGGAATATAAAATATATGCAAAAATGTAAACTACACACAAAAAATGTAAAATATACATACATAGTTTGTGTTAGAAAACTCAGCTAAAGTAGATGAAAATCACTGAAAATGAACCATCAAAGTAGAAGCTACAGTATTTGAATCCTCCTCATTTGTACCGTTCCATTCTTATTGCTTAGAGTAAACATACTCATTATTCATCTATCTGTATTATTTCCTATCTATCCATCTGTATTACTTTCAGACAGGTTTAGATCAGTGAAGTCCCAAATGCCATGCTCTTTTGCTGTCCCTCAGTGACACGCATAGCGGCCTCACAATCTCTTGCTGTAATTACACCCTCCCACGCCACTGGCACAGAGCTGCTCCTGTGGAACGCATCTGCAGGGAGCTCTGTGGTGAAAGGCTCACACGTGGGGTGCACGTCCCCGGCTCCTGCTCTGAGCTACACCCACGTCTACTGCCCTGAGGCTTTCCACCACAGCCAGCTCCATCTAGGATGGATGTCACGTGCAGGCTTCATGTGGGCTGTCATTTCTAATGCTGAGACTTTGTGATATATGTTCTTGGGTAACATCACACAAAGTCAAATTGTATAGCCAGTTAGACACAATCAAACAGTAGGGAAGGCTGCCACACATCTAATACATGCTCTTATAGATCCACAGTGACCTGCTCCACCCAACTTTGACTAGCATTTAATCTGTGGAAATACCTGTCACATTAGAGTGGAATATTTATTTATAAGTCTTGAAGTAAGCTGGTATCCTCACAATGGTTTTGTTTGTTTGCTAGCTTGTTTTTGTACTGGGTACTCGCTACAAAAAGAACTATCTCTGAAAATACAATATAGCTAAAATGACTTGACAAAAAAAATCCTGACAGATAATTCCATCATTGGAATTACTGTTGTGTTCAGTTTGGTCAAAACCAACATGATAATAATAATAATAAAACACTAGTTGTACCATACCTTAGTACCAAAATAGGTAATAGTTCAACGTTTAACAAGAATTTATCCTTAGATCCCAGTAAATGTCTCACACAGGAAGTCAAGAAGTATTTTCTTACTCTAATTTCACCATTAAAATTGTTTTCTATGCACAAGCGTTTACTCTGCTGCTTTAATTAAAGCTGTAAAAGAGAAAATAAAAGTTCTTTCAGCTCTGTTCGGTATCTAATGTTGTTATTCATGTGATAGTTTTGTTGTTACATCACAGTCAGAGAGTAAATTTAGTCCACAAGAGTTCTGCTACTCTCAGTTATTAGTGGTAATCAATACTGCCTTGTGTTACATGCATAATTGACAATTTCCTTGTGCTCTTTTATACTAGATTACATATGTTCTTTACAAATAACAACTCTTTCATCAGGCAACTAATGTTTCCTCTGAGGAAAGCAACGATTGACTCAGGAATTCTACCTTCTCTACTGCAACAATTGGCAGCCCAAGCAGCATGACCATAATAACCAGTCTAGCGCAGCCGGTGTTTAAGCCAGGACTACCCAAAATAAAAATATCTCTTGCTGCCTTGAATTGTAACACAGGACATGGAAAGATCTCAGAACATTGTGAAAGGTGGGGAGTCAGAGAGATTGCATAGGACACCAAATATACAAATGCCTAAGGAACAAGGTGTTTTGGTTTTTTGGTACTCAAATGATTATTATTTATGCAAGACCTCTCATATTATTAAATATTTGAGAGGGCCAGCACAGAGGCATGGAGCAGGCACATTCCTCTGTTCTTATCAATTTCATCTGTTAATACATACAAATTAAGACATGGTGATTCCACAGAACCAAGTTAAAAGCAAATTCTAACTTGTACTATTCTAACTGAACCGAGTTAAAAGCAAATTCTAACTTGTACTATGAAAACTTTTTCATTATATTCTTTTATGTTTTTTCTTTTTCTACACACTGGTAGTTGTGTTTTGCTCACAGAATTTAGCCTCTGTGCTCCACACGAGAGCTGACAGCAGCAAAGAAATTATAGTGTCCTTACAGCCTGACTTCCTCTTTCTTGGATGCATTGCTCTTGTTCAATAGAAAAAGAAAAAAAAAAAGCTTAAAAATGCAACAGATTCCAAGTATATGAAATTGGAACATAAATCTGCCAAGTCACATGGCTACTAATATACTAATTATTGCATTTTACTAATTATTGGCAGTGTACATTCCTAAAACAACGACTTTTTACTGAAGTTTATCCTGCTAGTTCTGAAGCTAAATTTAGACCTATTGTCGTCAACACAAAAGATCATTACCAACTTTATATGCTCTGTAGTTTAAACAGAACATAATTGGGGGGATGGAGTATACATATATTTAAGATTTCATTTAAAAAATACAGAATAAAATTGAATTATAGAAAAACCTGCATAAAAGCTGTCTAAAACTGCCATATAGCTTAAATGCTGCTCTGCAGACTTTGAGGATCTTAGTCTGCTAATTTAAAAACTTTAAACTTATTTATTATTCATGAATATGCTATGCTGACAACTCTAAGACAGAAATAAACTATTTATCTACAGGATGGGTACAGCAAAAGAACCTAAGTTTGATTTTGCCAAGTCAGATCAAGGAGTGGAATTTCTTTCTTATAATGAATTCGCAACAGTAAAATGACACTTGCAGTTTATTTCTAAGTAGTTATTTCCCATTACTTGCATGCCTGTGTTTGAAGAAATGGAGGTAAAAGAAAGAAATGAACAAATAATTACTAAGCTGATTAATGTTAACTAGAATACCTATTTTACAAGGACTTAAGTGCTCTTTAGCAGTCCAGCGGAATCTCAAGGGCACAGGCTGATATTGAAACCTCCAGTAAAAGCAGTGTTCTAATTGTGCAACAGGTAAGTAGGCAATTAGAAGTGATAATGAAAAGCCTTGATAAGTATTTTCTCCCCCTGCCCCCCCCCTTTTTTTTTAACACTAACATTCATGCTGGATTGTTAGTAGAGAAAAGGATGAATAGGTGGCTATTCATCTGCAACAGCCAGACAAGCAGCCACTGTGTCCAAGAAGATCCAGCAGTATTACTTTCAAATGGCTCAAAAAGAAATTCTGGAAAAGAGGCCAATGAATTGAGGAAAAAAAAAATTCCACAAGATAGCAAATACGTAAGACAAAACTTCTGAAAACTCCAGGAGCTACTAATGTTTCTATAACTAAGTTCATATGATATATCAATGAAGGAAAACAATCAAATAAAAGAAATTGCTCTTGTATATCCTGCATAATACCACAACAGGAGAAGAATTAGAATGCAAAATTCATGAGAGAATATGCAAGATGCTTAAAACTGCAGAACATGAGAAGTTTCTAACTACCATAGCAATAAATGGTCACTAATAACTGCAAAATTAATACACTTAAATGCAAATGGAAATAGACTCCCTTGAATCTATTCTTTACTGTGACGTTGACAGAGCACTGGAACAGGATTCCCAGAGGCTGTGGAGTCTCCTTCTCTGGAGATATTTAAGACCCACCCAGATACAGACCTGTGCAACCTGTTCTAGGTAAGCCTGCTTTAGCAGCAGAGTTGGACCAGAAGATTTTCAGAGATCCTTTCCAATCTCAAACACTCTCTGATTCTGTGAACTACTTAGATTTCATGAATCAAAGTAGTTATGATCTTCTCTGAGGTGGAAATTCTGCTCTAGAAAGGTGCATCTTCCATTAAAAATTTTAATCTCAGATTACTAAAGAATGCACCAGATAAGAAGAAATCTGACAAACAGCTATTATTTATTTGTATGTGTGTGTGTGTGTTTATACACTCAGGATACATTAGATACTGAGTGTTCCCTTATGCAAAAGCCCATTTCCACTGTTTGTGAAACAAACACATTTGACTTAAGACAAAAACATATTTCTACTGATTGAAGTCTACTTAAACTTTCTAAGTAAGACAAAATTCTTTACAAGTCAATGTTGTCCTATCATACATCTTGCTTCAAAACTAATCACTGTGCACAGAAAACTGTAAGAAAATATCTCAATCATAGTACAGATTATGTCTTTTCTACATAAAATGAATACACTTATGGCTAAACAAAGGACTGCTTTTGGCCTACACTAAAAGATGAAATAAAAAATACCAAATATGCCTACTCAGACCTGTGAATATAAGTCCAAAAAGGAGAAAATAAAAAGGTAAGGGTTGATTCAGAAAAGTACCTTATTCACAGAGATAAAAAGGAGATACATATGGTAAAGAGAGCATAGATAAGAAAGAGTGAAGATGCTGCGCTACTTCGGGAAAGAAAAAAGTGGGAAAGGTCATAATAAAATGTCTGTATCCTACCACAACTGTTTTTATCCACTTGTCCTCTAGTATCTGAACTGTTATTTCTGGGAAAATGTAGGCTTTCTTTAGAAGCTTAGATCTACTTTGCCACGGTCCAGTCTCACCAGAGAGGATTAATGATGCTCTCTGTGTACGCTTTGTTCTGGTAGGAGTTCAGGCCAGGCTTCCCTGTGATGGTGAAAATTGCTTTTTTTGCAGTCACTGATGCTTCCTCCTTTAGCAACCTGGTCTAGCAAATCAGTCCTGCTCAGGGAGGTCCAAACTACAGAAACGTATTGTCATGACCATTTGCTAACTGTTAGCATTTCCCCACTTTGCTAGACCTTTGGATTGCTCCTCGAAGCAGCTTTCTCCATCATTAAGCTCAAGTATTTAACTTGGGCACACTGTGTGACTTGGCTGCCATCAGATATTCCTTTATTGGATGTTCTGACAGCGGACTGCACAAGATTCCACTTACTGTCTGTGGCCTTAAGAAAACAAATGCAGTGCTTACATATCTAACAGAGCTTAAAACTCTTCCCATGAGGGCTGCTGCGCTCAAGAGAAGCTTTCCTTTAGGTGGAGAATTGTGAAATCTACCAGCTTCCTTAAAATACTTTCCTGCAAGCTGAAGCACTGACAGCCCTTGTAAGAGAATAAAGGAACATTTTATTTTTCTCTTCTCAATTCTTTAGTCAGTGACCTCACCTAAGAAACATAACTTTTCAGTAAAAATGCAGAGTTTGTCCTTATCTCTCTTACCTGAGAGCTCATCTATGCTTATTTTGCATTAGGGAGTACTGAAGTGTAATGCAAATTATCAATGTATACAGGTAATTTTGCAGGAAATGTCAATCAAATATGAATGTAATTTTCAAAGCAATTATCAGGGAAAGAGGTTAGTGTGTTTTAATTGTTCATGAAAAATTCCCAAGGGTGTATATAATTTCTGGGCTAGAGGCAAGCCAACATATTTTTGGAAAACAATATGTAAGGCTCTTAAAATTATCTCTTCATATACCTCAGGAATTATCATGGGCTATATTTGAGTGGCATTAAGCCTGCAGGAGTATGTCATGTTTTGTCTTGCTAAAAAAGAAGCGTTAATAAATGGAGGTCTAAAATTTCCACAAAGAACATAGCAAATCACAGGTACAATGTACCCGTTACTTCCAAATTACTAAAATCATATTATTGATTAAAAATAATCCTGGAAAATCTTCTCATTTGCCTATCATTATGTCACACGGGGGTGGTGTTCAACATGACCAATATGTTGTTTTATGGTCATGAACACACAAGGGTGCTGCTTATTCACCTGTAGTTCACATTGTCTTCAGATATGGCTAGCATAAAATTACCAATTACATATTCATATGTCATCTTGATTACTAAAGCTGACACATGCTTAAATTCTCAGGGTGTGAAACATTAACATCACAACACATTAGATAAACTGGCTGTTCATAGTGTGTTTACCTTAGACTCACAACAAACTTGGATAAAATGCATTACCTTAAGCATCCTCCATTAATGGTTTTTTACACCTACGTTAAAAGCCAGGGCATTTATAATAGACTAAGAAAGTGCATAGTCAACTCATGCAGTTATACTGCATTAGCCTAATTGTGTTTGAAATTTTTTCAATGCTATTAAGTTGTGGGGAAGATGGAGAAATGCACTTGCCAGTACCAAGGGGACATGTCCTCCACGGAACCATTTAGACTGTGAAATCATGACAAGGTTACAGTTAACTGATCGGAGGAATAAAGCTATGGAATACACAAGCAAATACTTTATTAAGGCAATGAGAACCAGTGAAATGTGGGATACTTTTAATAACCACCTCCTGGGTTAGGTAAAAACCCAACATTTTCTAGTTCAACACAAATAAGTGTGCTGCATGCAAAATATAATGTCTTTGAAGAATCAAACTTCAAAACCAGAAGCAGTTGGTTGCTCCCTCAAGAATGGTTTAGCAGCCACAAGAAAGTACAAATAGTCAGTATGGGTTAGGGTCTTTGATCTACACAATCTCAGCTGATGGAAAAGGGTGCTAAACAAGTCCTATGAATAAAGAACGCATCTGGTGTTCCCAAAGTTCTGGACCTAGTGTAAAAGTACATAGCCCATTAGGTCCATTCTCAGGAGGGGGATTATAGGTCATGCAAAGTATTCATTTCAGAATGGTCTACAAGGGTTATGCCAGCTAGATCATAGCCATCTGGCAGATTTGTTAGAGCAAAAACTTAATATTGTACTCAAGAGTAATTTCTTTATTACTAGAGAGATAATGAAGAAAATTAAAGGACTCATAGAAACATTCCAAGCCATTTCTTGCATCTGCAAAGAGTATACTTTCTTCCAAAATCCACTTCTGACATCTTGTTTTCAGCAAACTTTATGAGACAAACCTAATAACTATGCATCACATATTAGTAACAACCTTTTTTCATTCCTCAGAATGATCCCTTCTGAGTTTAAACACATCACACTGAGAGCTTATATGCCTTACCCAGTCACAAAGTTTTCCCCATCTTTCAGTATTTAAATGCCTTGGGATCTTCTTCTGGCATAAGTCTGATTTCCTGTATGTCTTTTAACTCTTGGAAAAACTCTGTCTGCTGTCTCATTTCTGACTACTTTGTGAAGATAGAGAGTAAAGAACTAAATGCAAACTTTGATAGCAAGGCTTCAATCTTCTATCAGTAAATGAGTCAGAACAATTCCTAGATGCCTCAGTTTTAAATCTCTTTACCCAATTATTTAAATTCATCATGGTACAATGGCTCACAAACCTATCGCCCTTTAGACCTTTCAGAGTTTTGGTTGGAGGTTACGATAAAATGGAATGATATGAAAAATGCTGCCAGAAAATGAATCACCAAGGGGAGAAAGACAGATCCTAGAAAAAACTATGCACACACACACACGTGTGTGCACACAAAAGAAGGAATATAATGCTTTAGGTTATAAGTGTATGGGAAGTAATTTGAGCCTTTGTCACCCAGAGGCATTTCCTTCTTGCACTTATTTCTAATCCTAATCAGAGAAAAAAACTATGATACTCATTTTCTAAATGGACAACCAAGGGACAAAGGCAACAGATGATTGATCTCACATCTCTCACTTTTACACCTCAGAACACCTCAGTGCCACTGTACCAAAGCAATACAGTGGTTTTGGTAATTTATTAGGAAAAAAAAAAAAAAGAGAATGAAACCCCAGGCAATTTTACTTCATATCTCTGTATTGAACAAAAAACTCTGTAATAAATCTGTACAAGAAATGGAGAAAATGGTAGGTAAAGTCGCAGGTGTTTTGAGTTCCAATTTAGGCTTACAAAAGAAATGGAAAAGTCACAAAACAGAAAAAAAATAAAAGTAACTTGTGCTAAAATAAGACTTCCGCTTAGTACATTATGAACGAAAAAATGCTTGAACTAGCTCCACTTATTATGCAGAAATATCTGAGTTATAATCTGGTTTTAGTAACTAACAGTGTCTATCTTATCATTTGTGTTGAGGCAAAAAAAAAGTTCACAAGAGGAAAAAGAAAACTAATATAGACAATCAAATACAAAAGCTATATATTAGAATTTTAAAGAATTTAGTTAATAATCCCAACACTAAGCCATTTTTATTTACTGTATTAGACATACAAAACAAGCACGGTAAAGTAGCCTGCATTTAGAAGTTTGATACAGTATTATGAAGCAACAAATCCAGAAGCAGCACTTAAAAATGGAAAAAAACTATTAATTTCATAATATTTTTAAAATCTGATACATGCTGGTACTTTCTAAACTTATAATTACTTACTAAATTCTTCATTTATTTAAGAATAATAGAAAATTAACTTAAGCATTACAGGCCACACTTTCAAAGGTGCTAAAACCTGAAAATTACTGCCATAACTAAAGCAGGATAAGTGTTACATGATGGAAATCTTTCATGGCCTTCCAAGATGCTCAGGCATATTTATACAAAACTGTATGCATTTAAAAAACTGACACTTAACAAAACCCTCAAAAGTCAGTATCTGAACATCATCCTTCCCCTTGAACCTTGCAATATCTGAATTATTTTCTAGGCATATTTATACAACAGGCTGTGGTGTGAACACTTTATATGACAACTAAAATTCAAGGAAGAATTATTCAGCTAAAAATGAAAAATGAAAACAACAGCAAACAACAACAATTGTATTAAAGCAAACCCTAACTTACCACAGCAGGGTACATTAGGATCCTCATGTACTATCCTATCGGCCAAATGCAGCTTGGCAAGCACAGCTGAGCGGCCCACTGATGGAGTCCAGTACAGAAGGACTAACACATGAAAGAGAATCAGGCTTTCTCTCTTTGCCTGATCCTTTTACATCCACTGCATATCTAATATATATTAGCTAATATATGTATACAGCTACTCTTCCAAAAATTATTTAAGAATCATAGCTGATGTTTTCTCACCTATTGCTGCTTCTTGTGTGTGATTTTGGTAAAAAAATAGATAAGGAAGAATATGCAGATAACACCATTTTTGGAAATGGAAACCAAGTTTATGCTTACTTTATAGTTGTACTTTGTACAGTGAGCAAAGGGATTAATTTATAAAATGATAGTGGCCAAAGTACGTAAGAAGAAGGTGGTACAAAGAGTAGCAACATTGGATAGAGAAGAAATAAAGCTTGGCTATCTCTCAGCAGTTTATTGTCAAAATGGACACAGTTAAGAATAAAAATTTACCTATTTAATCTACCTACAACAGTTTACTTCTGGCAATAACATTGAAGGCATTGTGGATAACCCTGTGAGAATGAAAATAAAGAATACCCTGTACAGTATGACTTTTAGAAACTTATCCCATTCTTTAAGTTCACATTACTGCATTTATTTGTATTCAGTTATTTCTTCAATTTGTTTTCACTAAAATATTCCCACTGAGAGATTGTCATACTGAGCTGCTCCTTTTGCACGATGTCGGTGTCATTTTCTTTGACTTAGGCATACTTTCAGGTAATTGTTAGGTAATTGTCAGGTAATTTGTTATGACAAAGCATAGCAGTTTATCCATAGCGATGGTTTTATGCATCACCACAGTAAACATCTGATTTGATCCAACTCCCAAGGACCCACATCAATTGCATCTCAGCCGATTGCATCTAATCCCTGAAGGCAGAACAAGGTCTATTGTTTAGGCAGATGAGAAAAGCACCTCAAATCCTCAACACCATAAAAATAACAGTCTTTTTGAATCAGATACATTATGAATCCAAAAGCAAGGTATTTTGGAGGAGAAGCCCTCCAGCATTTGTGTAATTTGGCACTTCGTATGAGTTAATACAGCTTAGTTATATTGTTAATACCAACAAAGTGATAGCAACAACTTAAAAAATGCTATTAGTTAGAATGAAACTTCAACATGCATAACATTTTTTTGTCTCAGTGAAATAAAAGGAGGCAAAACACATTTGGCACTTTACATGATGGAGCTGTATAACTATAAAACAGAATATGGAAAGACAATGGCATTCATTGAAAAAAATTCTTCTCTTCTTTATATTTTGGTTTTGAAATGGAAGGACTGAATCAACAATTTTTTAAGCAGGAATGTCTATACAAACTCACCACAACTAAATAGATCAAGTTCTCTACACTTTGGAATCAGTTCTTTCATTGAATGCCTTGCAAGTATTATTCAATTAAAAACTGGTGCATTGACAGCATGCTTATCACCTAAACATTTATTATTTTACAATAAAAAAATTATGAGGCAATAAATTTGTCCTCATGAGTGCATGTTTTGCTTGGAAAAGTTCTATCCCTCATATAAATTCATCAGTTCACAACACCAGAATCAACACTGTCAACTTTATTAACTTGCAGCTTGGGAGAGGTGGAATCAGATCCCTTCCTATCTGTTTATACAGCAAAAACCAGCACCTGTTTGAATGTTTTACTACTGCATTCACTAGCATTATCTGTCCCTCTTTCAGTGATTCCCTGGGACAGAAAATATGAGTTTGCTGGAAACTTGTGCTCCCTCTGCTGTCTGAATCAAGCATGAAGAGCCAGCAAAAGCACTACCATGGGGGCAGTATTACAAATGCAGAATGATTTTTTGAATTTCCTGGCCACCCCAAAAATACTACATAAAAGATAATTCGATTCTAATTTATTTGAAAGAGGATGAAATGTATATATTTGGATTGGGTTTTCATTTTCCCTGCTGCATATTTAATAAAACAGACAATGTATCCATGATTTCCAGCTATAATGGCTTGTAAACATTACCAGTGACTAATTGAATAGTCATTTAAATCTGTACAAAGCAATTTCCCTCCATTAGATTAAATATGTCACACCCTGTCAATGAAAAATCTATTTAACATCAACCCAGCAATTATAAGCATTTTGGAACGAGGCAACAGAAATTCTATTTGTAACTAAAATTCCCTATATATAGTGTAGGAATTTGGCTTAGCATTGCAAGTAAATTTATTCTTCACTAAAAGTTTGCCTACAGCACGAACTGTAAAAGAAAAATTTTTCTTCTATTATAACAATTTTGTAATGGATTTTTAACACATCAGTACCAGATAGCTATGAGCATTAGCTGATTTTCACGGTTTCATAATAATTATTTCTCATTGTTTGTCTCTTTGGGTACCAGGAGCAAGGCCCAGATTAAAAAAGCCTTAAACCCCAAGAAAATAAATTCATCCATATTTCTTCAGATGATAAAATCACTAATGAAATTTGCTATCATTAACTTTCTTTTTTTCCCTTCTTTCCTTTTCTCCATTTGGATTACAACTAATACATTAAACTAATACTATCCTAAAATGTAAGCATATGTAATTGATTATATGCCATTCTAAGAATTTTATCTGGAATTGTAAACAAGAAGCACTGAATAAAGGCTAGAAATATCTGTCGCTGTGACTGCTTGACCGCCCGGTGGCCAGGCAGGCGACACTTTGCGAGGTGCTCCGGATGCCAACCACCACAAATATCCTTTCCCTCTACAAATGACAGGAAACCAAAGTACTGTGCAAAAATTTCAGGAAAAATTATCAACAATTTTGTCAGGAATCCTGAGAAGCAAATAATGAGCATTTGCTTTATTTCAAATTTGTGCTAATTTATTTTGCAGATACCTAAACATTTGTGTAAGAGAACTGTAAATTTTCCCGGTTGACAAACTACCTATGACTATCACATTGATGTGGGTACAATTCCTTGAAATATTTTCACAGATGTGACTGATTTATGAACCTTGTGATTAGCTGAGCTATTCAGCATGTGTCAGTTTTGTTTGAACCTGCAATAAATGTGCAAATTAAAGGAAACTGAACCAAATTTGAATGAAAAGATACAAACAGCTTTCAAAAGTTTCAGACCAATGCAAAAAAATACCTGAAGGAAGACCAATGATATCACAAAGCCTTAACAGGAAACCAAAGCTAATACAAACGATATGGCCAAGACACTGATCAGATCCGACTGCACATATTCCACACTGTTCACCACTCAGAAGCCTGCCAAGGACCCACTGCACTGCTCTAGGACAGAGGCACCGCCTCAGTGTTAGCAGGTGTCACACTGATTTGTGTTTTGACAGAAAGCAAGAAGACTCACAGAGAAGAGCAGCGGCGTACAAGACATGTTTTGCAAGAGTGAAAAGGAAAGCTCCATTTAAAAACAAAACAAAGTAACAAAACCCCCAAACAAAACAGAAAAGAAACCCCAAGTACACACACAGGAAAAAATCCAAACCAAAATAAAAAGCACCCTGAATAGACAAGTGGAAGTCAGTGGAAAAAATGAAGTAAAATCTGATCTGTTTCATGACCCACACGACTAAAGACTTTTTCTTTTGTGTCACTGAGCCAAATGGCACAGCCTCTACAGTTCCACAGGCACCGCTCTTTAACTGAAAGGATGAAAACATTAATTTGCCTTTGCAGAAGAAACATTAATTCATCGTGATTTAAAGAACATTCCCCCCCATTCTTGCAGGTTTTTCAATACGAGGTAATGATGGAACTCTAGGAAATGGTGCCAAAATCCTATTGGGATTAACTAAAGTCATATTGAATGCTGAGTCTTCTTGCTAGGCTTCACTGCATATCAGTTCCTGAGAAAGCCATTCGGGTACAATCCTGTAAAGTGCCTGTGGAATGGGCAGCTCCTGGAGGGAAGGACAGCATTTTGAAATTAGCAACTAAATCTGAATTTATCTCTAAGGCTTTAAGAACTTTATTTAATCTAGATTAGAGTCCTGTTCTTTGGTGTCAGAAGGTATTTGTGACTGTTAAAAGCAAGAATGTAAAATAAGGGCCTGGATTACCCACAGCTTTATCCTGGTAGGCAGAGAACAGCCAGACATATGCCTTCTTCTTTCTCACAGATGCCGCAATATTTCTGGATTAGGAGGAGGGGATATATTGGACCCTAACAGTGAAAGAATTGGCTTGAGGCACTCTGGCACAACGGGGAGTTTATCTTTCACAATGGAGAGCAATTTTCTCTCTGATGCTAAAAAGTATATGTTTATGTTCAACTGGTACTATAGGCAATAATTCCAACATTGTCATTTTATATTGTAATTGTTAACTATTATCAATCCTTTTCACTCTGGAAAGCAATACAATCATTCTACAAAAGGATATGCCTTATTTTGTGTAATTTTTATATATTTTTTATAAGCTGAAATGCATTTAAATAATAAAATTTTAATAATTAATTTTTATTTTTCCAAAGTAGGCAAATGACTGAATGGGTGGGGGTCAAAAATAAACCAGTCACTGACAAAACCTATTACAGTATTGAAACTGTAAAAAAAGTTTTATTATATTCTTGGATTTTTTTCAGAAAAACATTATTTGCAATATGAAACTGTTCAAACACTATCATCTTTAAAAGTCCAAAATATGTTTTCAAACAGATTTAAAATATTTTAAGAAGCAAATGTATTCAATTTACTTTTAAAAATAGTCTGGATAACATAAGTAAAACTCTATGCTCCTATACCAATTACAGAAATTAAAACTGACTTTTAAAAATATGCAGTAAAGATTTTGAGAAAGAATTAAAAATGTAAACATACAGACAAGAGATACTGGATTCTTAATTCCTTAAAGCTATATACATAAATCCTTGCTTTGATTTCTAGGGTAGCTACTTACATTTACAAAAGTAGTGAAGCGATAATAGGACAATTTTAAGATTATCTGAAAAATGTCTGATATACATCTACTGAAACTTAAAACTATATACAGTTTAGAAGAACCTATTGTATAGAAATTTGAGTTTATTTGGAAAGGACAAGTTACTATTATTATTATAAACTCCTAATAATTCAACAAAAATAATGTTGCACAATATTGCACATATCTTGCTCACTATGACATTATTTTTATGTATGACCTCTTCTTTCTTGTAGTAACAAAGAGGCCTTTGATTGGCTTACTTTTTTATTCTATGTCACCAAAAAGTTGCAATGAAGAGACTAATCTTTACACTACCTTTTTCTTTGCCTCAAAGAAAAAGGAAAAAAAACCCCATTTTTTATCAATTATGTTTGATTAGAATAACTTCGATAAAAATACTTTTTCCAAATTAAAGATATTGCAATTCAAAACTAAAGGCAAGAAGAAGGCTGAAAACACTCAATTATATCTTAAGCAGACATTTGACATTTCTTAATATGCAAAAGTAACAGTCTAAGTCTCGTCTTCTTGATCAGCTTTGCTCAGATTTTTCATTTTGTTATGTCTTAGTCAAATAGACACAGGCATATTTCCATCAAACACCACCCAGAGCAGGCACATTGCTGACCTCTTTGCTTTTGCACAAGACTTTTTCTTCCTGGTAGTCCACAGTTAAATATACCACTAATCCTGGGCAATAGTCTCAGTTCCTGTAATCTAATGAAAAATTATGACCTATCCATTCAGCCTTAATACATGTCATGGTCTCTCACCTTTTGTTGTCACTCCAGCTGTATTTATTCTGAAGCAAATGAAACAAGAGCTCACAAACAAGAAACAAGAGCAAACCTCTGAAGATGCTAAATACTTCATCAGTTAATCTGTAACAGATACATAGTGGTTAAGGAGCGCCACACTTGTGTAAAATGTACCCTCTATCCATATGCCAAAATAAGTAAAAAGTATATATGCTTACTACTGATCAAGCAAAGACAACAAAAAGTCGTCTTTTTATTTTCTCTTTTGATTTGAACACAGCAGGTTTTAGATAAACATAAAAAGATTTGTTCTTGTTGAGTTTTGTTCTTTGTTGTTTTGCTGTGTTGATTTTTTTCTTTTAATCTTGCTTTTCTATTAATAAAATTTTGAAGTTTATCATGAAAGAAATACAAAATCAGGGTCTTTTTTTTTCTTGTTATAGTTTTTTTCCTCAGTTATGATAGGAGTTAACAATCTCCTTCAGAATCCACAGATTGAAATGATAAAGGCCAGGGATTAAGCACAGCCGATTAACAGTCTGTGTCCTCTTCAATCTAGCATTTCCACTGTAGATAAACCCATATTCAGACTGAAGTTATAATAAACACACTGTCCTCAATATCATTTCCCTAGATGACCTCCTCAAAACTGACATTCAAGTATTCTTGTGGAAAATTACAGCTCATAGTAACTGAAAAAGCATCCTAGACAATACACACCCACACAAATAATTCTGAAGATCAAGCCAAATGTTTAGAAAGCAACTGGATAAAATGATAGTTCCACTATAAGTATTTTATTTGCTTCAGTTATGAGTAATTTATTATTACTATAGGTTTGACATACAAAATAAAAGAATTTTCTTGATTTTATCTTTATTGCTTGTACTGTGTATCTTTAAAATAACTGCATTATTATTTCATTATATGGCCAAAAAAAAAAATCTCAAATCTCAATGGATCACGGTGGTTGCAATTCTTTCCCTTCCAAAAGCAAAGGAAAACAAACAGTGAAATTTTACAGCTACCTTAGATACTCTGAAATAGAAGTATTACTGTATGGAACGGGACATCAAAAAACACTTGTCCAGTGAAAACCAGCAAAAGAATAAAAGTCTACATGGACAGAATTGCAGAAATATTCTTCTAGGTGTGTGTATTTACTTCTAGGATAAAGATTATTTTCACCTAAAATGAAAAAAAAGACAGCCCCTAAAAATGAAGATAGTTTTTGCTTTTTAAGGACATTTTTAACATGGGAAATTCTGACAGGATTCTTCTGCTATTTGGCATTTGAAATCCAGAATCTTATGGGTCTAAAGAGAGGATATGATTAATCCAGACAAAGACTGTGTAACAGGTCATTTTAATTTCTTAACCTAGAAGCTCAAATTATTTTAAGAAACTATATATTTATTTGTTATTTTATTTCATGGTACTTCTTCAGACAAAAGCAGTAACATTTCAAACTATTTTATTATAACTAACTGAACTTATCTACATAGTTAGAATGACTGTATTCTACTCTTATTTCCATTAGTTTATAGTGGAAGGATTCCAGCGAAGCAATTCTGAAATCAGATGGAGGCATATGTTCATTTATTCGTCAATCCTGCATTGAAAGTACATGATCAAAATTTGGTTGCCTTTGGCCAAACCACACAAATAAGAAACAGGTCATGCTATACAGTGAAAAAGAACTGCAACAAAACAAAAAAATTTTAAAAACCTGAGCTTCATTTTGATTATTCACAAGAATTGATTTGAAGTACGCCCTGCAAATGACTGCAGTTAATTCTTCAGTTGTTCATCTATTCTTTTCACCAAAGTTAAAAAAAAAGCGCAAAAAATTATTGAGATTAAGTTTCATAATCAGAGCATTTATTAGGTTTGGATGATTCTAGCTACCCTTTCTTCTAGAAAACAGTTTCAAAGCTCTTTTAAATCAATCTGTACTGCAGAAAGAATTGAAAACGTGAATTTAACTCAAAGTCACTCACTTCGAGATCTTGCTTCAAAAATTAATTTCATGGTCTGTCTCCATAACAACATAGCTTATTTTTGCCAACTAGGACTCATATAATGAAGCATAACATCTTTAACCAGATTGTATGGACCACAAGTTAAGACTGAGAGTGATTTGGAGACACAGTAACTTAGGACGTGATTTGTAGGTCAGTTCCCTTTAAGCATCTTTATGGTCAGAAGATTGCATATATTCCTCACCATAAAGCTAGTGAGTTTTATTAGTGATAAGATATACAGCATACAATTAAAACATTGTGTACTTAATTTATTCATTCTTAAGCTTCTTGTTCCCCAGTGCAACCTTTTAAAAACGTCTGTCATACTGTAGAGGAGCAATCTTACCTTCACCTCATTGCGGACACAAACCTTGTCTTCTCATTATTCAGCTACACATTCTTTTATGCATGTGTTTATATTTTCAATTGCAGATATAAAAGCAAATAGATACCATTTGCATGCTATTTAGAGTAAAGAAAACCTAAAACCAGGAAGAGCAAACCACACTTTTTGCCGAAGTGAGTGGACGAAAAGTTTTACAGAAGGTAAAATTATATTTATCAGTCCTTTCTATTTTAAATCTAACAGCAAATGTGATTTGCTCTTATAGCAAGATGGGTGTTATAGGTTGCTAGTCATTCAGCCCACAATATTTTATTATTTTTCATTTGATATCAAATATTCTTTTCTTAGAAATTCACATATATTTTTCCATGTCTAATTTCCCGTATTCCCTAATTAATGAATGAAACCTCTTATTAGATTGGAGGAACCTATGCATTTATTAAAACTGGATTCTAAAACAAGACTTAGCTAGCAGAGCTGATATTCCTTCAGTGAGAACACATAAAATCTTAACCCAGAATGCTTTCTCAGGGCAAGCTTTCCCCAGTGACTAATTAAAAGATGAAGGATAAAATCCAGAACATGAACAAATTTGGGAAAAAAAAATTATCTATGTTATAATCCAAGAAGGAATGCAATGAGACTGGAAGAGGGAAAGAACTGGGTTGAAAAGACCTGCTCCTTTGTCTATGCACAGGGGCACACACACACATATGCAGACACACACTTGTGCACACAGACCCCCATAAATACGGCTTTCCTTTCACAGCACTTTTCCTTTAAGCAGCTTGGTACTATTTACATTTGCAAAGCTCCCAGTATTCCCAAACCTTGCCCCTTTATTTTTAGCTTTCAAGTTTTTGCTTCAGCTGATGAGAACAGGAAAAGAAGGTGGTATGTTTATTGCTGGCAGACAGCTTGGAAATTCTGAGTAAAGAAGCCAATCAAGGCAGAAGGATTATAATAATCAAAGTAGAAAATTTGCATATTCAGAGTATGGTTACTGAGAAATAACAATGCCTTGGTTGTGTAAATCAAACCCTCAGCAAAAGTGAAGGGATTTGCATATCTGGGAGAAATCGGTCATGTTATACATCGGTAACTGCATTCTAATTAGCAGAAAGCACTAGCTTTTAGTGGAATATTAAATATAAGTGCTAGTAGTATTTTTATTTCCTTGTGAAATAATAGACTTAGCTCATTTTGGGCCTGATGAAAACAGATCTTCTTGCCTGTGGGAAGCAATACTATTCAAAACAACCAAGATACACTCATTATGCCATACAGCTACACTTTTTAAGATTGAGATCATGTAAATGTTCAAAGAGTTCTGTATTACCAATTGAGTTCATCCTTTTTGTCTATAGAAAGTGGTTTAAAGTGGCATTCTTGAGAAAGTACTGCACAAAACAGATGAAAGTTTAAAACCACCTGTTCAGCTCTGCATAATAAATGACCTTTACTTCATTTTAAATTTAGTGAATGAATAAAAATAAGCTGGACTGAAAAGTTTCACAGATGAAAACCCTAAAAAAAATAGCTTCTGACTGAATTACTATAACAATTTTCTATTATCTATTAAAATTGAGCAGAGTTAACAGTAGGCTCAGAACTTTTATGATAAAAGTAAGAAAAAAAATTAGGTAAATTTTCCTTTAAAAATTAGTATGTAACAATATATTTGTACCATTCATGCATGGAAAATGTTACTTCAGGTTAACGTTTATTTCCCCTTTCCTCTCTTGTGAATGATTTTCAGCTGTATTTTAGATGTAAACTTAAGGCTGGCTGACACATCCTGGCCACCACTTGCAATCGAACTACAGGTTGGTGTTGCACTGAAACGTAAGAGAGAATCCATGCAAGCATATTCAATCTACAAAGTATTACTAATAATGTACGTTCAGAGGCATCATCCATTTCCACAGAAACAAACATGGAGGAAACTCAGTAAGATGCTTTGAAGACCTGGACATTACTGATGTGTAGAACTGGTGAGTGCACTCCAGTGCAGGTCTCAGGGTACTTACCATCTTCTGTGGGCACATAGATATTCAAATACAGACAGTCTTCATTTTGATCTTGAACATATGTCACCACAGTATCCAGATTGGCTGTAAACCAGACTGGCAGCATATCGTTGAGCAGTGACCTCTCATCCAGGTACTGGGGGCAGACAGCAGCAAACTGTGTGGCGTTGCGGACACCCGTCCAAGACGATGGCGGCTCCGGGGGCTGAAATCGCCTTTCTCCAGTTGGAGGAGAAGCATAAGGAACACCCAGGTACTGCTCCACTGGACCAAGGATCTCATTAGGCAAAGGTGTTCTCAAACCACGTATTTTGCCATAATTCGTAGTAACAACTGGGTATTGTGCTTGGCCATCAATGAGAGTAAATCTTATAGCCAGTGCAGTTATCCAAAGGAGGAAGTTAGAATTCAACATGACACACACTGGTGTGAAGATCAAAGGCAGCCATAGGAGTCCCATTGGTTTCGACATTATTTAAATCAACATCAGCAGGGCTCTTTTTTCCACAGCCAGGAGAAAATTAATCAGTCAAGGAAAATGAAAACTAATAAAATAGTAGTCAAAAGGAGATGAAGTGAGGGAAATGTAACCTTGTTCAGGCAACAAAAAAACAAAAGCTGATGTGTGGTAGATGCCTCAGCTAACTGGCTGTAGACAAACCCCAATGTCAGAAGAAACAAGGGAGTGTTTGCCCCTAAGGCCCATCCCAGACTTTAGTGTTGAATTAATCCTGGCAATGCACAGCACTTCCCAACAAGTTGAGTGGTGAGAGATCCGCAGTTATTCCGCTGCCTCAGTGAAATGTCTCCTCTCAGTGAAGTCCAGCCCAGTCAGTCAGCCTGCGGGCAGCAGAAAACAAGCAATTCAAATCAACCAATTAATGTTGGCATAAAACTAAAATAAGAAAATAAAATAAACAAACCAAAAATTATATTCATACCCTAATTCCATACCAAGGCCCACAAATGTTTTATGGACTTTAGACATCATGGTTAGCTATGTGTTTCCAAAGATGGGTAAGGTAAGACAGCTAAAACTGAAGCCATAAGCTTGTCAGAGGTTATACCACAAACATTTCTGTTTCTGTTTGCTTCCAAACCAAACCACAGTCCAAACACTTTGGATTTCAGGAAGAGTATCACATTTAAGTGCTAGCTTGAGGATATTTTCTGCCCTAAATAAACAGAATCTTCTTTTTAAGCCTATTTGCAGTCCCACAGGAACCATTCATTACTTTTGTTTCCTGTATTGGATAATCTCTTCTTGCTATGAGATGACTACAGAGTATTTTTCACAGTTATGACTTCTTTTCTGTATGACAACCTAATTTACCTCCACCTAATTCAGAAATTCCAATTAATGTAATAAATAATTAGTTCAAATCAAGTGTGAGTAGAGTTAGTCAAAACTAGACACAAATTTATTGGTTTTCATATCTTTGTTCCACTTCTGACAAACAGAACAATGGAAAACTGAAAAAAAAAAAGAAAAAAAAAGCATGATACAATCTCTTAAGTCAGCTTTTGGCCTACATAATGTTACAATTATGTAACATTACTTGCTTGCATTTTCCTTATTTTTAAACAGAAGGCAATTCATACAATAATACTGATAATTTTTAATGAAATACAAGTCATTCACATGTATATGCTAACCATTACAAATGTACAAATAAACACACATCAACATTCTTCTACCTGCCCAAAGAAATTAAGGACTTCCTTTTTACCCATTATTCAACTCAAAACCACAGACAACAATTCCACAGGTAAAAGATTCCTTGTTATCAGGAAACTGATACTGATATCTTATATTTTGTAGGATGAACACACATTTATATATCAAACTTATACCTAAGTGGAATAGCAGGTCCTGTTTTCAGTCAGGACTCTGACAAAGAAAACAATTTGAAAGATATTTTATTCTCTCAAAACTCCTAGAATTCTTCAATTACATCATTTTAGCACTCTTATCAAAAAACTGTTGAAACACCTGAACACCAGAGGCCAGAAAAATACCAGATACATATAACTTTTAATGGACCAAAACACCTATTGACATTTTCTCTAGGACTTGCAATCTGAGCACCATTTCTGAAGGACAAATCATTAACAGCTGTAATTTTCATGCCCTCAAGAGCACCACCAGGGCCATCAGTCCCTATCTGAGTTATGCTGCAGGAAGCCCTATGCCCAGCCCCTTGCCCAGCCTGGATCTTGGCCTCACTGGGTTCCCAGACAGACCTTGGACCTGATTCCTCACCCTGCATGGCCTAATGGTTATTGGGTGGTGGCAGGGTCCTGCCCCCGTTCTCAACCCACCCTCAACGGGGGGCCTTAGGAGTTCTGAGTCTTGCTCTGTCAGCTCTACAGTGTCCACAGCTCCTGGGTCCCATGGGCCACAGCTCCCCCATGGGCAGCCCCACTTCAGCTGCTCCCTGGCACTCGGTGGTCAGCCAGGTACAGGTAACCCAAAATTCCTCCTCAGGAGTCACTTTCTCCTCTGATTTCTGCTCCCATCTTTAACAATGGAAGTCAGCAGCAGGTGATAGATTTTGAGTAGTATTCCTCTCACTCTGTTCCATGCCGACTTCAGCACACTTTACGGATCATGCAGCACAAATCAGATTTTCCAGTCATATCCAACAGAGGATTTAATCTGTGCTTAGGGAGGAGCAACAGATCCTATTCCCTTGACACCCACACTGCAGAAGTTTGTAATAACATTCTAAGAAATGTGGAATACAGCACTAGGAAAATTGACAAGGTGGAAGGAAACACATTGATCTAGATGATAAAAGATGGATGGAGAAAAATTTTTTTCTGGGCAAACAGCAAGCGAAAAGAAAGGACACAAAACAAGAAAAGAAAATGGTAATGACAAATAAACAAGAGTAAACACATTACCAGCAGGGAGAGAACCAAAAATGACAACGTGAAGGAAAGTGGAAATCTTCAGCTGATACAGCAGAGATAATATACAATTGTAAAAAATGTGATGTACTAAATAGTGTGGCTCTTTCGGCCACCTGGGCACACGCTGGCTCATGTCCAGCCAGCTGTCAAACAGCACCCCCAAGGCCCCTTCAGCTGAGCAGCTCTCAAGACGCCATTCCTCAAGCCTGGAGCGTTGTATGGAGTTTTTGCAACCCAGCTGCAGGACCTGACCCTTGACCTTATCGATCCTCATATAACTGGCCTCAGCCAATCCAGCCTGTTGAGTTCCTTTTGCAGAGCTTTCCTACACTCCAGCAGATTAATACTCCCATCCAATTTAGCATCTTCCGTGAACTTCCTAAGGATGCATGCAATCCCCTCATCCAAATCATCAACAGAGTCATTAAATTGGACTGGCCCCAATACCGACCCCGTAGGGAACACCACTGGTGACCAGATGCTGACTGGATTTAACTCCATTCAACACCACTCTCCGGGCCTGACTATCCCACCAGTTTTTCACCCAGTGAAGACTGCACCCATACAAGCCAGTTTCCCCAGGAGAATGGTGTGGGAGACAATATCCAATGCATTGCTGAAATCTGGATAAACAAAATCCACAGCCTTTCCCTCATCCACCAGCCAGGTTACTTTACCATAGAAAGAGCTCAAGTTAGTCAAACAAGATCTGCCTTTCATGAACCCATTTGTGAGTATCAGGTGGGCCTGATTCACTGGCTGTCCTGCACATAGCAGGTGATGGCACCCAGGATGATCTGCTCCATGACCTACCCCAGTATCAAGGTCAGGCTGACAGGCTTGTAGTTCTCTGGGTCATCCTTCTGACCCTTCTTGTGGATGGGCATTGCATTTGCTAATTTTCAGACAACCTGACCTTCTCCAGTTAACCAAGACTGCTGGTAAGCGGTTTAAAGTGTCTTGATAAGCTCTTTCACCAGCTTTCTCAGGTGCATTCCATCTGAGCCCATAGACTTGTGGGTGTCTAATTGGCTATAGGTCAATAAGCAGCAGGTCACTAACCATTTCTTTGTAGGTTATGGAGGCTTCACTTAGTTCTCCATACTTTCCCAACTTCCAGCTCTGGGAGCTGTGAATGCTGGGGACAACTGATTTTGGTATTATACTGAGACAAAAAACCCAGACTGAGGCAAGAAGAACAAAAATATCTTGTTTAGGGTGGGATTCCTGCCTATTTAGGGAGAAAATGCCACACATTTTAGTTTACTGAAATTACTACAGGAATTACCATTTTCCTAAGATTAGTTTCACATATGAAATGTATACACACTCATACACAAAGACACACAAAATAATTTTCAGTAGTAATATCGAGAGGTAAGGAAGCAGGCATGCTACCTATTAATTCATGAACTGTGACGGCTATGTCGTTAGATACATCATTGAAAAGGTTGGAAGATGTAAACAGAGAGTCAGAGATTTCACTTAGAGAGTAATCTTAAATACAAAACTGTAAACATTTTAGAAAGGTTTTTAGATATATCAAAACTAATTTGATGTTCAATTATATGTACACAGTCAGCTATTTAATATGTCTTTACATACTGAGTCTACAAGAAGACATGTACTTTTCATGCCTTTATTTATTATCACTTATAGTGTTGTACTTTTTCCATATTTCTTTTTACTGCTCCAAATGTTACAAAAATGCCTGCAAATTTCCTTGCAAAAAATTCCTAGTTGGAAGTATCGCTCACTCAAACAATCGAAAACAATCAAGCCAAATCAGAATACTCAGTTTAAAATGACATCTTCTGGCAGCACAACACACAAAGAGAAGTCAAGGAGGTTCTGAAATCTCATACCTTGATTTCGTTGTTGGCAGAGGAGTGTAATTTGTGGCTAATGAGACATTTATGGCCTTTGAAGAAAATGCAGATTGAAGTTAATGTGGATGTGTGTCTAGAAATACCACTTGCACTTGTTTAGAGATCTGTGCCCCAAGCCACGCTTAGAGATGCTTAAATAGTCTATGAATCAGGCCTTCAGGGCTAAACTGATGGTTTCCAGGATCTGCAGTTACCGCTTCTCAACCTGAGGAGAAGACTGTCAGTAGCTCTACACTTATTCTGTAGCTGCTAGGGATATAGAAGACATGGTTTAGAAGTCCTCTTTGCTCCAGCGTAGAGTAGAAAACTAAAGTGATTTGAAGTTTTTTTGACCCGCATGTCCAGGTTGTGGACAGTTGCAAGAAAACTAAACAGAAATATAAATTATATGAACACAGGAAACTGAAGACTGCACAGATATACTAGGATTTCTCAGGCTTTATCTAAAACAACTGGCGAACAACAGTATGCCTCAGCTTTCATTCGCTGACCACCTTCACCCACTGGCCCTCCCTTCTGCTCATATTCCCAAGGGTTTTTTTGGGCACATTCATAGGTGTGATCTCAATAGGGAGTCAGGGTTAAAGACTCAAATCCCTTTCATTAGACATACTCTCTGAAAGTATAGTCAGCTTGGTGAACTGAAATGTAAAAGCAACCAGCTAGTCAGTAGCAAAAAAACGGCAAATGATGTAATCAATAAAATTTCAGATTCTCGTCATACTGATATTTTGCTAAGTATTTAATGCATTTCACAGAATATGGGGATTCAAAAAATACCTCATTTACCAAGAACAGGAACTGTGTTTTGTCTTCTTTCCATTCACTTTGTCCCCTTGAAATAAGTAATTTTGAAATTACTAAGGAAAGCGGATATATGGTTGCTTGCTTTTTGGGGTTTCTTTGTTGTTTTGGCTTGTGTCTCTGTGTGTGTTTGTCTGGTTGATTGTTTTTAAGCAATTAAAAGCAATTAAAATATTATCATACTATAACATACATAAAGCTCTATAATATACTAATTTTGTAGTATGATACTGGAAATAAGAACTTCCCCATGCATTGAAATTTTTGAACAGTAGTTCAAAACTGTAGTATTAATTTTAGCAATATGTCCATATAATTTGGAATATTAGCAGAAAACTAATCACAAAGATGTCTTCTGTAAAAGCTCTTCCCAAAGCAGGTTTAAATGCACCTCTACCTCATAATCAGCACTACACCCTCTTAAAGGTCACTGTATTTAAATGTTTGTTCAATAACAAAAGAGCAATTTTTTCCAAATATTGGTAAATGCATACTGGGTTTGTCTACTATCTTTCAAATTTAAAAAAAAAAACCAAAAAACAAAAAAAAACCCCAGTTATAACTTCTTTAGAGCTTTTTTCTGAGCTTCTAGACCTGTCTTGATACACTGAAATGAGCTAATTTTCATTCTTCCTTATGCTACATAAAGTTATTCAGACATATCAGACAAAATCATAGTGAACAGAGAAGCACTAATCATGAACAAATGTGCACTTTCTGGACTGGTTTACTTAGAACATTGGCGGGAAGTTTATTTACCAAAACTGGCCAATCATAAGATAATTTTGAACCTCAGAACTGTAACTACAGCAACGTCTGGCTTCAAATTAACATGCAGCTAAGTCTTGTGAGAAATTATTTTTCCTAATAGAACATGTATGTTTATTTTGTTGTATTATTGTAAGCATTTTCCCAACTGGAATAAATTATTTATTATTAAACTACTCTTAAAAATACACACAAACACACAACACCCACAAAACAAAATGAAATAAAACAAACCAAAATCTAGACTTCTAATAATCCTAACTGTAGATGACCAGATCTGACCATGTTTTGTCTCAAACATTGCAAGTATTGCTTCAGTAAAGGTGATCAAAGGAGAGGTGGGGCAGGGCTGTCCTGAGCCAACTTCCTGCCCTACCTTGAGACTTGTGCTCAGTTCCTCCCACGCCAACTCACTTCCTGGGGAAGGGCTGGCTGTGCAGCAGTGAACAAAGCATGCAAAAAGTCTAATTTACATAAGAAGCATGCAGATTAGGCCCCCTCTCACTTTCTCCTCTCTTTCTTCCTCTTTCCTTTAACTGGTTGTTGCAGTTAAGAGGACAACTGTACCACAAAGCAGAAGAGTTCCCTGACACGTGGTCCAGTGTCTTTGTTCAGCCTGATGAGAACTTACAACAAACATCACATCCTGTACTGGTGGGTCATGACACTAATTTAGCATTATAAACTTCACTAGGAATGAGTATCTGAATAATGTGTCACAGGATCACAGAATTATTTAGGTGGGAAGTATAACTTATTCACAGTCAAAAATTCCATCAAGATTTAGAATTTAAACTGAGAAGAAAGTGATACAAATTTAAGAACTATTATGTACCCTTGCTTAAAGTGAGAATAAATGCCAGATATTGTCTCAGTTTGAGACAAGTTTAGGAGGAAACACTCTGGAAGGAACATCTCCTCCACAGAAGGCAGGCTTCAGCACTCCCTCCCCCACCAATACAAAAGGCATTTCCTTGGATGAAAGTGAAAAAAAATAGTTATTTAACAAGCACAGTGCTGGCAGACACAGAAAAAAAATATGTAATGTTAGATAATAAATCTCCTCACTGAGGAGAAAGCTGGTGGATTTTAGAGTTCCCCCTGCAGCTGGCTCGGTCCCTCCCGAGGTCCGAAGCCACGATGCGGCATCCTCCCAGCCTCCCTGCACAGGGTCCGATGATCTCCTTCTCGGACCTCAGAGAACCGAGCTGAACAGGTCCAGAAGAGGAAGAAGAAGTTACCGGAGGATTTCGGTATGCCGGTATGGGAACATTTCTTGCCTCAGCTAACAGGCTGGCTAAAAGCAGGAGGAGCTCCCTCGGCTCTGCAGCACTGAGAACACGGGAGAGTGTGTGAGTCCTTGAACACAAACCGCGCTGAAGAATTCGCCTGGCTTCTCTTCCTCCTCTCCTGCACCCACCTCAATGCTATGGGACCCATTTCTGGGCATAAAGCAGATGATAGGGAAAGACAGTATTATCATAAAATCACCCCAAGACATATATACAAACATCACTATGGACCTTGAAGTTGGTCTTAGTTGTATGATTAAAAGTAACTGAAGACAAAGGTAGATAATGTACTTTTTTTTTTTTAATATGGAAATAAAGACTGGAAAGCAATACAAATTACACACAAACATTAAATTAAGCAGGCTTGGGCGCTTATTTTTAAGAACATGCTGCATTCACCCTTCCATGAACTTCTCCAAGGGAGAGAAATAGATAAAGTGAGAACTTCTCCAAGTGAGAGATAGGCCCAGATAAACGTGGACAGTTTCAGCAGATCCCTCAGGTTAGAAACTACAATAACCATTTACTTTTCAGAAAATGGGCACACATTTCTTTCATATCATTGCTTCTTGCCTGGAGCTACCACTCTTATTCTGAATTTCTAAATCTCATACGCTATCAAAAAGAACAATGGGATTATTAGAAAAGCTGTGTGGTCCCTACAATGTTTTTGAAAACTGCAATTCTCTCAATAATGAAAACAGCTTGAAAAGCAAGCAGATGGAAATACAATATGTGATTATCACTCCCTTTCAAGAAAAAGCAAAGAAATTCACCTCAGCATTCTCTAAAAAATCAGCTGTTTCGATCTAAGAGGTGATTGTTGAACAATCACAGATACGGTTTCCCTTATTTTTTCCTGTATTTAAAATTATAAAAAACAGTATAGCCAGACAGACCCAAGACTATCTGGGAATACTCAGATAAGACAGTTGCACTTATCTCACTGACTTTTTGAACAGTAATTTCAGCTGCTATTACATGTAAGTATGGAAGAATTTCAGTGGTGAGACAATTTTCATGATACTTGCTGCTTTTTGAGATAAATTGATGAAGATTGAAAATAAATATGAGGTATAAATATTAGGAAGGAAAAACATGGCATAAACTGCTTACAAACATAAGCCTGAAATAACTAATAATCCCAAAATTACAGGTGTATTCCATTCAGCTCAAATCATGATCTGATTGTAAGTTTCCCATGACTATATAAACACTGAAGTCACACAATTGCGGTCTAAATGCAGCTGTGAAGTCTCAAGAAAATACTACATTTCTAGCACATATGTTAGGAAAATGTACAAAAAATAGCATAAGTACAGTCTAGCACAACCAACGGCATCATTTCCAGCTTTTACTTCTGATATAACCTGGTAAAAGAAATGTAACGCACGCTGGGTCTCTCTTTGTTTCTTTTATGCATCTCTGTTTCCTTAAATTCAGATGTGTTACTACAAAAATAAAAAGATTATGATCGGAAAAACAGAATGTTCAGCCCTGAGTTTCTGCAAGGCAAAAGCTCCCGTAGAGTAAAATTTCTTATGCCCAGAGCAAACCACTAATTTATGAATATGAAGAAAAATTAAAACATGCACACAAAAATCAGTATTTTATACATTAGGCTTACAGAACAGGCCTTCCTAAGTTGAATAAACCCTCAAAAAAAATCAAAGTTCATTACCTACTACCACTGCAAGACCTTAAAAAAAAAAGCATTGGTAACACAGAATGATTCTTAACTCCCCTCCGGTAAGAAAGGTCAAATGACTGAAAAGAAAAATTCTTAAGGGAGTCTGTAAGGTTTTGTCTAAATATTATACAAAGAAACTCACAGGTCTCAGTCCTCTCTTTCTTGTCTTCACCATTGAACCTAAGTGCATGCCCTTGTCAAGGATGAAAGAAATGAAAACTCTAGTCTGAACCAACTGAGAAACTGTCTAAGGGACTGATTGATATGCAATTTGATCTCTTGAGGCTATTTAATGATTAGAATTTGATATCTCCCTCTTGGCATTCCAGTCTCAGAAGAAGAGACATTTAAAATGTTACAATAACTAGAAACAGGGTGGGAAAAGCAATTTAAGCCAGCTGGGCATGTGAACACATGCAAAAACACAGACACAGACACACAGACACACAGACACACAGACACACACATTAATATATATGGCCAAAACAAGTTGCTGCTTTATCATACAAATTCTTAGAACTGAATTGCACAGAAGACAGGCAGGACATTTTCACTGCATTACCTGGTTCAGTTACCAGGTGGTGATACTGCCTTCATTCATATGATAATGTCACAATTATGCATTCATTCCGGAAATTCGAAAGTTGAGTGGCTACCCTCATTAACCTGAAGAAATCTTAAACCCTCACCTCCCTCTTTCAAGTTACAAACATTAGCTTTCAAATAAGGTTGGGATAGCTGTGAGGACTCTGGGAAGCATTCTCAGCCCTGAACCACAAGGCTTTGCTCTGAGATTCTTACTCTTGGACTTTGAGAAAATTCTAACGTTGCATTCTCATAAATTACAAACTTGCTTGGACAGGTATTCTCATTTTCAAGCAAGCCTTAAGCAGTTTGTAGGAGAATTATTTCATAAAATAAAAATTGTGACTAGAGATTATTGTTACTATGCTTTTACATCATCAAATTTTATCAATTAAATCTTCCCCTTAGGTTTTCTTTATTTGCTTGAAAGTGGACAACTTCACCAGCATAAGGAAGAGTGTCCTCCAGCTTCTGTTCCTGTATGGGTCTCCTCCTAATTTAGTGGGCTTTCACCTGCTAAATTCTGTCTTGGACCCCTTATATTTAAGAGGTGAGAGAACATGTGTCAGCAAGGTAAGTATCCACAAAATATGAAAAATGGGATCACCAGAATGACTCACTAGATCAATGTTTCTAGATCAATGAAGCTGATGAAGGGGCTAGAGCACGAATCTTACGAAGAGTGGCTGAGGAACCTGGGGTCATTTCACCTGGAGAAAAGGAAACTTAGGGATGGTCCTTATTGCTCTCTACAAATACCTGAAAGGAGGCTCTAGCAAGGTGGGGGTCAGTCTCTTCTTCCAAATAACAAGCAATAGGATAACTGAAAATGGCCTCAAGTTGGAGCGGGGGAGGTTTGGATCAAATATTAGGAAAAATTTTTTCACCAGGAGGGTTGCTAAGCAGTGGAACAGGCTGCCCACAGAAGTGATGGAAGTACCATCCCTGGAGGCATTTGAAAGGCATGTGGATGCGGTACTTAGGGACATGGTTTAGTGCTGGGTGTGGCAGTGTTGAATCTTAGAAGTCTTTTCCAACAAAAATGATTCTATTGTTTTGTGATCTTAGATGACATTAACGAGACCATTTCCATGCTGCCTGCTGCCTTCCCCTCTTCCCAGCAAACACAGTTTAAAAGTTCGCCTAGAAGAGAGTCTGTGGCATATCCTCTGCTTGCTGTCCTGTCTTTGCTGAAGTCAATAATGAAGGATGAAATTCTTGACTTTCTAACTGACATAAGTACTGGGAGCTGTGAATTATATCACCTACTGTGGACCCCTAAAAAGTAAGCATAATATACAGAAGTCCCACTATGGATCCATATCTTAGGCTGTTTTTTGCAGTAAGCATTGGAATTCAGGGTCTAAGCAGTAAACTATTGAGCAGTAAAGCAGTAAACTACTCTAGTAAACTAGACAGGGCTAGAGCATGGACTCCAACACTGTCCTGCCCCAGTATTCATACCCCCCAGCCAATGCACAGGAATAAACAAGGAGTAGTATAGGCCAGACGTATTCCTCAACAGACAGCTCTTTTTTTTTTTTTTTCTTTTTAGTAAGAAAGATTTTCACTATAGACATGCAAGCTCTGCTATGTAATGTGGCCTCAGAGGCAGAGAACAGACCTGGATCATTTTATTTACTAAGAGATATAACCTCATGGGCAGAACCAGAGATACCTTTCTTCATTGCTGATGGATGTGTGAACTCCAAGTTTGACTGTGCCTACTTTTATGTAATGTACACTTTTTGCTTAAATATGGAAAATGTGGGGAAAGAATAGAGGTTATGTTCTCCCAGAAAATTAATGATATATGACTGTCATCTCATATCAGAGATATTGACAAGCCTGTAATATGAAAAGATGTACCCAGCAACAACAGCAAAAGTGAGATTTATTTTCAAAACAACAATAAAAGCCTGGTAAATATTAAGCAGAATCCAACAGCAACATGTAGAAATCTAAGAAACAGACTTCTGAAATTCCACCACTTTCAAAATGCAAATTCTAAAATTGTTACAAAAAATAGCAAGAATATATGCTACAAATAACTCCATATAGTCACAAGCTTGAAATATATGTCTTCATGCCAGTTACTTCAGTTTTGTGTAGGTTTTTTTAATCATTATTATTTTCTATTGGTTGCCAAAGCATGCCAAAACATGCCAAAAAAGCAGGAAAGCTAAGCTTGGAAGAGATATCAAATCTTTTTCAGGTAGTTTCTGTTAAGTTAAAAAGGTCCTCCATTTCAAATCTCACACTCCCAAATAATAAAAATCAAAGCATCTTTCATGGTCTTTTAACAATTCCAAGAGAAATCTCAGAATAATAAATAAATACTTTTCTCTTAGGTTAAAAAAAAAAAAAATTCTCAAAATTATCTGCATGACAACTCCTACCATTCAACTACATGGGAAACTTCAAAGCCATCTCACATGTAGTTAATTATATTTTCTTGTATGAAAGGGTTTTCAGAAATCTAATGCAAGATATCGTACTTTCTTTGTAAATGTGTAGAGCTATATCTGAGTTGGCAATGGAAGCCAACAAAAACCAGAGAAGTCGTCGTTTCTCCTCCTGCTCATCCTTCCACTCCCATTATTGGAATGTTTCCATCTTTGCCTAGCACAATGAATAGGTACCTTCTCTACCTTGGAAACAAATACTAAAGCTCATGTTCTTCTCCCAAAAAGTATATGAGAAAGTCAGATATTCTGTCTATACCAGAAGCATATATAGTTCAGGCAGTAATTCTTCCTACTGTAATGTAGGGATTTGACATCAAATATTAGTTGAAGTCAACCACTATGAAAATACCCTGAAGATTATGTTTAAAAAGCCCAAGTGATTAGCCTAGATTAGACAGCTAACCATCCTAACTGAGATGGAGCAAGATGATTCTTTCTTTCATCTCTTACCAATATATACAAAATTATCTTTATAAGCACAGAGTTAAGAAACTTGTAACTTTCCTGTTTGTTTCATACATGAACAAAGTCCTCATGACTAAAATCAGGAAGAGCTTATTCTGGTATGAGTTTCTTAACAGTTTTTGTCTGTTCTATCATTAATTGTGCTGATAGTTTATCAAAGATGATGTAGCACCCGTTGTAGGAAATTCAGTATACAGAGTTAAGACTAAAATTCAGATATTTTCTCACCTACCATCCAATTAATTTCATTTTCTGGGGAATTTTTTATTATTGTTGCCATTAATATTGTTATTGCCATAGCCATCTTCAAGTTATTTTAAAGACTGTGCAATGTATCTTCCTTGGTGTAAAACCATATTTTAGTGAACAAGTTTATCCATTTTTGCCATCTCCACCTAACACTAGCCTTTACTAACATAGAACTGATAGGTCTGTGGAAAAACAGTATTATGTTAGAAATATTTGGGTTATTTATTTTAAAAAACATATTTCCCATGATTTTTTGGTTGCAATGAGTAACATTTATGAACGACTTTCTAACAAGACCCACACAATAATATTATTATCATATTATTTAGCACAGTCTACTTGCTTTTACAAAACTGCAAAACTACATGGGAATTTTAAAATATGAGGAGAAATATTTTTTAACAATATGATTCCATGAAAAAACATTATTCCTTGGTACTTTTTCAAGACCCATCTTACTCTTGTTCTTCCCTGCTTGAAAACGTCCTCTTATAAAAGTACCTATACTTTTCTTCTTTTGCACATAGCCTTCTCAGCTCTTTTCTAATTCTCAGATATTTCTCACAGAGTGCCCAGGGCTGCATATTCTTTTCTCCAAATCATAATTCTTTCCTGTGACTCTTCTCTTCTCCTCGGTCATTTGTTTTTAGCTGCCTTTTGTATGCAGAAAAAGTAATATGCCCATCAAATCAATCAATGTAAAATTGATTTTTAATTTGTAGAAGGAATTTATTTTGTTTATTTTGTAAAGGATTTCTGGTTGTCTTTATTTATGTGGTTTTAGGTTGGGTTTCTTTTTCATTTTTTTCTTTTATCATATCCATATGGGATGATATTGCAGAAAAAAAAAAAAGAAGACAATTTGCAGCTGCCAGGTTGACTAGGAAGGACTGATCTATTTTTTCCTGCCCTCAGTCAAATGATTTAGGTCAGGAGTGAGAAAAAATATACCTTGTCACATGGCAGGAGTTACAGCTTCCTGCGTGCTTCTATTATATCATCTTAAGAAATCTCACTAATAAAACATAATACCAACCAAAAATATCTACCACAAACTAATGCAGTCAATTAATAGAACAGATGGAGGCCAGGGCAGACAATTAAATCCCTTTGACAGAGGAGAAGATTATTCTACCTCATATTGGAGATATGTCAGTAATTCCTGTGTGATTTGACTTACACTTTATACTTCAAAATAATTCCTTCCATAATGCCTTTTTTGGCATGAGAGAAAAAAATCCATCATCTTAAGGTCTTGTTTGCAGCTGTATATAATTATTTATTTTAAATGGTGGGGCAGCGCACATATGTTTTTTCAGTAGTATTCTTACCGACTCTCAGAACAAGCAAATCAAATCTCCTTTTTGCCTTTGTTTAGACAGCTGCTGCTCCTTGAAGTTTGCTCCTCAAAAGGATGATGCAGCTATCACTTCGGCAAGGTGCTAACCACTTTTTCTTTAATTTAATATTGGCTTCTATAGGTATTGAAGATAACCATCCAGGAGTCCTGATTCATTATTTCTCTGGCCCTGAATTTCAGCATATTTGCAACAATTATCTTTCCTAAAGTCTTACTCCAAGATGGTTATATTTCCAGACATGGGAGCTACACTGCCAATAACACAAACTGTAAGTGTTGTTCCCATATTCTGGCAATATCAATTACATATTTTGTGTTTTAAACAAAAAAGAAACTGAGGGGGTTTTTTTTTTGTTTGTTAATTTTCTTATTTTGATGATTTCCAGCATATAGATTTCAAATGATAAACCATAAACAGCTGTAGGGAAAAATTGTTCAGCTAAGGAATTAAATTAAGTTACCCATGAGATATTTTTTCACAGACATAAAACTCCATATCAAATGACTTCCAATTTTTTTAAAACAAAGGTCAACACAAGTCTTGATAACTCTTTAACTCCTTTTTTTAAAGTTATCCTCATAGCATACTGTGGTAATGTTTAAATTTCAACAAGCTCAGAGAAAGTTGCACTAATACTATACTAATATGTCAAAGGACTGAAAATCCATATTACAAAAGACAATGAAGCTGCCAAGAGAGTGACCTATTAGTGTAATTGCTGTGATTGCTCTGTCCCAGCTTCAATTTTTTCAATTTTGGTGAAATTCTACTATGTCCATTTTCTTTGTCAGGCACATCTATTGAAACTCCTGCTTTGTTAATTAATAAACTCAGATTGCTTAATTTCTGCACTATTCTAAAAGCTTTGTCTTTCAGATACATATTGTTTAGTGAATTCTGCTCTCAAATTAATATACATTTTATGCTGAATATATCAGATCTGAATTTCTTGTACCCTTATATAGCTTATTACTTCACTGTTTATACATTTTAGTTTTGATGGCTTCTAATGAAAACAGATTCTAATCCTGCCATTGTTTGAACTTTGTATTTTAGCCTCACAGCATTCCACTCAACGAGCTTTATTTCACTAATACTTTATAAAAAATATGAAATAAAAAATATTTCAGTGGTCTTTAAAATATTTACTTCTGTTTCATTTGGTCAAATAAAGTATATTTCTTCTAACTTTCTCCTTTAAACTGAACTTTATTAACAACAGAAACACTAAGTCTCTAATTATTCATCACCTAACTTTTCAAGTGACTCAGCACCATTATTTATTTTTTCCATCCTTTTTGATACGTCCATATAATGTAAGGGTGATACTGTTATTTTAAACTCAGTGAAAGAAAAATTGAATTGCTCTTAAATGGAGATCACAGGACCACAGATTGTTTGAAGATGGAAGGGACCCCTGGAGATCATCTGGTCCAGCCCCTCTGCTCGAGAAGGGAAACCTGCAGCCTGTTTGGGTGACATTGCTTAAGTAAGAATAGACTGCATCTCAGTGTACCAGTTGGATTGTTCATTATTCACAGGTAGTCTTCAAGGATTTGCATCTCATCTTTATGAATCAAAGTCATGACATACGTCTACCCATAAGAGTAGTCACAACGATATGATACAGAATAGGAAATATCACCTACGTACCTTTAAAGCAAAGCACAAAGCCTCAAATGGTAGAAGCAACACAATTTTTCAGTATAATTAACTCCATTGACTGCAAACTACATTAGAATTAAATGTGTGATTTAGTTCCAGATAAAAGAGGGTTTTTTCCACCATGGAGAGGCAAACCACAATTTTAATAGATATTTGGTTACAGGTTATTAATTTCTTACACCAAAAAAAATGCATCTTTTTAAGATTATAACTAGGCACCAAATTTTGTCAGTTACTTCCGGAAGTCATATTGAAAGATAAAAATTTAAGCTGTTTTTTCTAACATTCTGTGAATAGTTGTGCAAGCTTTAAATCCATGTTCATGCTGCTAGCGCAGAAGAGCAAATCTCCATCACTATTAATACAGCTGCAACCAGGTGAAAAAAAGAACAGTACTACTTCATACATCTTCAGAAGAAGCAGAGCATATAATGAAAGCTGATAGAATCTGATTTTACTTAACCTGAGTAGTTTCACCAGCACTCAGATATTCTGAGCTTTTTTTAAAGTTGTGGATAACAATATTACCATATTTGTGTTGTGTTCCCTTTCTCTGGCTTTTTCTTGGAAAAGAATGGAATGCAAAGCAGCATATATGAAAGAAAATGGGGGGGGGGGGNGGGGGGGGGGGGGGTGTTGATAATAAACCTGATAGAAAGAGTGATTTAGATACGTTCAGCTTCCGTATTCAAGACCCAATAGAAAACACTAGGAGTGTGTGTGTGTGTAAATATATATACATTTTGCACAACATCAAAAGAAAATAAAAACAAAATAACACTCTAAAAAATGCTCTACAATACCAGTTATCTGGGACTAAATTGGCATGCAATTAAAGCTAAATGTATTTTGTATTCATATATACAAACAAACATATTTACCTTCAGAATCAAATAGTGATTTTCAATTCTAAGTAATTTCTACAAGCAGTTTGGCTTCCTGCTGGCAAAAGCATTTTATTTTTTTCTTTCAAAAAAGAAAGAAATATGCCATCATCTTCCCTAGTCACTCCACAGCTGTATCAATTTGTTTTCAGGGCAGTGATTAGCATAATTGTGGTGGATTACTTGCATTTGGCACAGAATGGAAGTAATTCAGTATTCTAGCAGATATGACATAGAATGTACGGGATATCCAGGCCCTCTGGAGTGGTGCTGGAAGTTTTTTTTCCTAAAACTGTACTGAAAGCCTATTTATAAAACCCAAATCTGTCTGAAAGAATCAAAAACCTCAATTCTTCTGATGGGCTGTTTGACAAACAACCTCATACTGTGGCTAAGGCACACAACCATGAAATCCACTGCAAATAGCTACATTGCGGGCATTACTCACAAGGGTTTCAGTGTGCTATAATTGCTTTAAAAATCATTAAAAAATCCAGAATGTGATTCCATTGTTACTGATTTTCTACTTTATCTCCAAATTCCAGTTCTGATGCTGAGGTGCAATACAGTGCTACCTTTAGTGATATATGAGTGTTAAAATTGATCAGTAATGCATATTCTCAGCCATTTACCTTAATACTCTCACATGTTTTATAAACATGCATAGACAATCACTGTATGATCTTATACAGAAATATCATAAAATTATAAAATGGTTTTGGTTGCAAGGGACCTTCAAGACTATCTAATTCCAACCTCCCTGCTATGAGCAGGGATGCCACCAACTAGATCAGGTTGCTCACAACCACCCAATCTGGCTTTGAGCACTTCCAGGAGTGAGACATCCACAACTTCTCCGGGCAACCTGTTCCTGTGTCTCGCCACCCTTACAATAAAGTACTTCTTCCTTACAGCCCCTCTAAATCTATGCTACTTCAGTTTAAAGCCATTCCCCTATGCTTTCTGTCACTACAGGCCCTGATAAAAAGTCTCTCTCCACATTTCTTATCAGCCCTTTTAAATATATGGGAAGGCTGCAGTAAGGCCTCATAAGAGCCTTCTATAGGCTGAACAACTCCAACTGTCTTGGTCTGTCTTCACAGGCAAGGTGTTCCAGGCCTCTGATTATCTTTATGGCTGTCCTTTGGACCCACTCTAACATGTCCATGTCTTTCTAGTGTTGCGAACTCCAGAACTGGATGCAGCATTCCGAGGTGGAGTTTCACCAGTGCAGAATAAAGGGGCAGAATCACCTCCATCGACCTGTGGGCCACTTCTTTTGATGTAACCCAGAGTACAGTTGACTTTCTGGGCTGCAAACACATATTGCTGACTCATTAACAATTTCTCATTGACCAGTACCTCCAAGTCCTTCTTTGCAAAGCTAATTTTAATCCATTCACCATCCAGCCCCTACAGATAATGGATATTGCCAAGACACAGGTGCAGGACCTTATACTGGTCTTGCTGAACTTCATTAAGTTTTCATGGACACATTCCTCCAGCCTGTTAAGGTACCCCTGGATGGCATTTCTTCCCTCAAGTGAATCAACTGCACCACTCACCCACAGACTTGCTGAGGTGCATTTATTCCCATTGTCTATGTTACTGAAGAAGATATTTAATAGCATTGTCCCACTATGGACCTTTGGGAGACATCATTCATTACTGGTTTCCACCAGTAATCAGTGCAGCCCTTGGTTTCCAAATCTAGGTTACTACCTGTATAAAAAGCATTGCATGATATGATCATCCCCTGTTATAGAAGCTGGAGATGATGATTCCAGAAACAATCTTCTGTCAGTTGTTTCTAAAAGAAACTTGAACTTCAGGGTGCAGAACTCAAATTAAGCCATGGGGATACCAGAAGAACACAAGATTTTGCCGTTACACAGAGCTATTCCCTTTATACGAAAACTGAGGGAGATAACTGCTGAACAGCAGGTAAAGAGATATTTATTAAGAGATATAGATGTTCTTCTCTTCCCGTCAGCTACTGAGTTGTCCAAACAAAACAAACTGTGGTCTTGTGGTTAAAAATGAACATTCAGTGTGTTCTGAACCTTGACAGGAAGAGAACAACTGCTTGCCTGTAATTCATTTACACTGGAATCTTGTGCTCAAAAGCTTTACTGTTCTTCGAAAAAAACCCCAACACTGAGTTATTATGAATTTTTTTAAGAGTACAGAGTTTCTGTAGAAAGAAATATAACAGATATAACATCACTCACTACCTGTTATTCAGCACAGTAGATTTAAATTATGAGTCACAGTGATAAAACATTTTCAAGTTTAAACACTGAGATAGTAAAACTTGCACTCCAGTTCTTTGAATTGAATTTTAAATAAGCTGTCTGTGCAAAACAGTGTGATTATTTTTTATTTCACTTTTACTTATTACTCATGATGTTATAATTCAGGGAACTCCCATTATCCATGATGTCTGTATAACGTTGAAATTACACAAATTTAACCATCCTCTATTATTGCTGTAAAATATTTTGTGTAATGTTATGTTCAAATTAATTTTCTACAAAATCAGTTATATTTCTGGAAGCATTGCTTAGATAAGAACAATGTATGAGTCTTCAAGATTCAAGACAATCATGACTCATACTTTTATAAAATTGTTTAACTGTCTTCCCAAACCTTTTAATAAAGCTAATGAACTTAGGTCGAAGTTTTAAAATTACTCAATTACATTGCCCCCTGAAAGTAAATTTAATGACCTGGAAAGTTTTGGTGTTTGCTATTTCATATCTGAGTAATACTTGAAAATGTATTCCATTCTCACTTGGGTTCTTCAGAAATTCACATATTGGTGGAGATCATTAAAGTTCACCTACTTTTAGGTACTTTAGGTCAGTCATACCAAAATACATAACTAAATATTGGAATAAAAAATTAATGGATACATCGCTTTGAATTCAAATGGAAGTAAGGAATTTTTTATAGTCATTAGAGAATCTGAATATTTTGATTCCAATATTCACAGTAGGTCTCTACCTTTAAAGGAAAACACACCCAAATATCAGTGATGTAATGGATCTGCTAAGATTAGATTTACCAGTAACATCTCACAGAAAAGCAGATGATGCAACTTAATTTATTTTTTCTAGACCAACTGAGATGCAGTTAGCTACACTGGATTCACAATTTCAGAATACTCTCTCTGGAAACAAAGTTGTAGATGCATAGAGAACTTTGGAACATCCTACAACCAAATCTAGACAAACTCTCATTAAAGCCTGGTTAAATTTCCAAACAGTACGTGTTAAATTCAGTTTACACTACTGGAATTACGTGTTAAATTCAGTTTACACTACTGGAATTTCTTGAAGAAGACACAGTTTCCAATTTGGAAAGCTACTGAAATGCTGAGTATCAGCCTCAATTCACTGACATGACCAGACCATCAGTCTGGGTTCAATCGGTAGCTTCATTAGGTGCTCCTGCTTATCACTTGTGTTTCAGTCTGGAAAACACACCTTCTATCTTTATAAAAAGGAAGAATTTTAAACTTGGTTCTTTACTTCCTTCCTTCATTCTTTGTGTTTCAATATTAAGAGAACTGGTAGGAAGAATGCACACTATAATGTCAGCAGAGCCTACGTATCATAGTACAGGTCTTAGGAGCCTACATAATTGATGGATTTCCATGCTAAAATTGTGAAAATATTGTGAAAAAAACATGGCGAGGATTTTTTTCCACTTAAGAGTATAAAATCAGTGACAGCCTAAAAAGAAAACTGGAGGAGTTGAAGACGCTGCCTAACCAGAGGCTGGACTGTTCAGCTGAGTGCACTTTCATGTGCAGCCTTAAATCCTGACAAGAGGAAGGCAAAGATTCTTATCAGAATCCCAAGAGCTGAAAAGTAAGCTGAGGCAAGCTGAAAGCCCTAAGAATGAGAATTATATTGTGCCCTGATTTTCCTCAGAGAATAAAGAGTTGATCTGTTTCCTAAAATTCCCAAGACTAAAACTGGAACAATTTATTCCTGCCTTCTAATATAAAGGCTTTATTTTTCCTTCACATTTGTTACCATAAATGATACAAGACAGAAGGTTTGATCAGAGTCTGAGAACATGATCAAGAATCTGACAGTATGTGGCTACATCAAAGAAACGACACAGCACTTCACAGACTACCACAGGGCTCCATCTGCACATTCAGCTGTCAGGTTGGGATTCTAGAACGAAATCCCGCCATTTAAACTCACTTACAATTCTGATGTAAGATCAAAATCTGAGGACAAAGCATGGGCCATTTGTTTGCTTGAATTTTTGCTACTACACTGGGCATTGCCAGAAAACACATTTCGCGTACTCCAAACATAAATTGATGTTTTCTGGTTTTGAGAAAGATCATGAGTTTATCATGTTGAAGAATTTTATCTGGAATTATGGATGAGAAAGATAGAAAGCAAGCAGTTAAAATGTTCAAGATGTAGGGATTTCTTTCTGTATTTCTGTTAAACATAAGAGTTCAATATAGCTAAAGTTGTAGCTGCAATCTGTCCAAGTTACTGTCCCTAGTTGTTTTTTTGGAATTCTTTTGTTCTTCTCTTCATCCAAATGGACCCCTATTGTCTGCTGAAGATACACCTTTAAGGTTAGTTTGGCTTGGATTATACATTTTCCTGAAGGCCTTCAGATCCATTTCTATCTGTCTTCTGAAAATATTCTCAATACAAACCCTCTCTAGACAAAAATGGAAATTAACAAATATTTCCATATTTCTGTTGTGTATTTTGGAGTACCTTAGGGTTGGCAGCTGAACACAAATATTTGTGGGTACTTCAGAAAATTAGCAAACAGAGAAGCAGAAATAAATTTTATCCTGATTTATAACTTCATTTTCTAAAATTTTTTCTTTAGTTGTTTTTCTTAATGTATAGTCCAATTATCACCTCACATGAACAAGGAAATTTTCAAAAGGCACAGCTGGCTTCTGATGTTCACTAACTTGCAGTGTGAGTTAAAAGCCAGACATCAATAGGCTCCATCTCACTTTTCTGTTTTAATGTTGTTTGCTTCCTTTTCTTCTCCTTCTCTCTGATTTTCCTGCTGTGCGTTATGAAGGACAAACAAAATGCTGAGAAAACAGAGAAAACTAAAACCACATCATCCCTCAGTTTCTCCTTCAGAATCCTCTCCCCATCTTCTGTGGTCTATCTCAGTGTACTGTGATTATCTCAAGATGAGCATTTCCCTTCTTGAAACACGGTTGTGGCTTATTCTAGTGTCAGACAAGGTAAATGCACCACAAATTGTTAGTTCCAAAGAAATTGTTATTATTTCAACTTTGACTTCATCTTTATATGAGCCTTGTATTCTTCATATCACTTGCTTGCCTAATTCCTGAAAAAAAATGTCATGAGTTCTCAGAAGCAGAGTAATTGAATTCTATGTATGTCATTCACGCATATTTTATTACTCACTATATAACCCCTAAGAGTTCAGCTATTATCACAATCAGTGTGGATGCTAAACTATTAAACAGGCTCCTGTTCATAAAGTATTTTTTGTTCAATTACATGTAAATTGCTACAAATTGGAATAAACATGGTTCAGTGATATAAATCACACGAATTTTCATAGCCGTTATTTTCTTTGTCTGAATTTTACACTTCACGTAATGGTACCCTCTATTCTCATAACTAACCTGTCACACTTTGAATTATTGTTCATTCACAACTTCATTATCACATCAGATATATTATTATTCCTTCTCCTTGAATTCCGATCCCAGTGTCAACACAAAATTGAAACATCACTGTACTACAGCTAGTGCAATGATTACAGAAAAAGTCACATGCACTTCGAAGTTCATGGATAATATAAAGTGAAAAGGAAGAATGCGCACCAGAGAAACTTTTCTGGTCACTTGTATATCTCATTCCCTTCTCATTAATCAAAGTGTCAGGCACAGTATGGAAGAATGGCAATAAGACCAAGGGTGTTTTATAAATAGAATATATTCTATGCATAGATTTCTAAATTAAACCCTTGTCACACATTTCTTATTGATAAAATAAGAATGTTTATATATCTGTGTGCTCATATATACACATACATATAACTACACGTGCTACCTGTGTGTATGCTACGCATTAAAACCGAGAGGAAAAAATAGAAATTTATGGTAACAACATGAAAACAGCAATCAAGCCTCTTTTTTAGTACAGCCCCATAAGAACTCTGGAACCCAACCTTGTCTTGCAAACTGAAGACTGTCAGCTCTATTCTAGCGTGGCCTGGAGCTCCCAAACCTTACTGAATAGCAGTGTCACAATAGCCAGGTTTAATCTCACGTCTTTTAACTACAAACTGATTTGCCTCATTCAATACTTATAGAACTGAAAAATAATAACAATTCATGCTTATTATGAGAAAGCACTTAAACAGCGCTAATGCTTAGAATGCACTGTATTCCATGTCTCATTGGATGAACACATGGTAAGCAATCATTTTAACTGGATGTATATATTGCAAAGATATTTCAAACACATTTAAGAACACCAGCAACAGAGACCTGCTATCTTTCTTTTACATATTTTTACCAAAAAAATGAATTGTTATGAACATACTTTTAGTACTTACCACTGTGTTGTATTTTTGAGAAGGCTTCAGCATTCCCACATAGGAGGCAGCATGATGTCATTTTAGTTATAGCAGAAATTTTTCCTGTTAGGAAAAAATATATAGTGGTCTTCAGTAAATGAAGAAAAGAAATGCATGGTTACAAGTCACAAATGGTAAAAATAGAGGTTACTTAGTAAATCACCTGTAATGCTGTTTTTCAAGATTATAAAAAGAGAAAGCACAAAATTAATTACCACACAAGAAATACATTAAGCATAGTGTATTGATTTCTGTAATAAAAATTACTAGGAATATTTGCTTCTTTGCAGATTAATCACTGCTACAAAGACAGAATTGTCTTTAAACCTGTATGCCACAAAAGTATACATTTTTGAGAACCTGCTAAGGCAAGTAAACACTTTGAAATCCAAGAATCAGAAGAAATCATGACAAAACACTTTGGTTTTAAATATTTCTGTAAGCATATACTATGCATAGCCAAATATAAAATTTGAAGACTAGTCAAATATATTAAAATATATTCAATTTAATTTAAGTATAAATAATCAATTTTTAAAGCCATTTTACTATTATTGTTTCCTATGTGTAATTCAAAACTATAGTTTATACTTCAAATGACATGTTAATGGATAGACTATTTTGAATCTATCCATTTTAGATAGACTATTTAGACAGACTAAATACCAGTATTTACCAATGGTCTGTTCTGTCAAGAGTATCTTGAGACACTGTGATTTAAAACTCAAACTTTAATAGTGTTAAGACAAGTATTGCAGGTAATTTTAATAGTTTTCAAGACTTTAATACCTTAATCACTTCTCTTCCCTCCAGAGCCAGCAGATTTTATGGGATTTACTTATCCCCTGCACACATTTTGCAGGGGAAACATGCACTCTATTTTTCTCTGTATTGCTCTTAAAAGCACTTCTTATCACTTATTCTTATTTTAATTAAGTTGATCAGCACACAGATTGTAGATTCTGCAATTTGAATCACAGTGAATACTTCCTCATAAATGGTTTGACTCTCCACAGCCAAACCACTCCCTGTAAGTGCAATTCATTGTAACAGCTGCAAACACAGGCCTCAATTCTGTGTAAACACAGTAATTATCTTTATAGGTTGGAAATAAGCACCAGTGGATGGCTATGTGAATACATAGCTGCTGAAAAGGAGAAATTCTGAAAAATGAAGAAAAGTAGAATTCCTTATGAATAAGGAATGTGTGAAACACCCTAGCTAAACTGTCAAAGTGTCCATCTGGACACTTGCTGCAGGGGAAGCCTGGCAACAGTGTGGCTTTTCATACACACCCATTGAGGAATCAGATGTTGAAGTTTAGGACAATCTTTATTCCAAGCTATAGTTGGAATTTAGATTTAATGTCTTAAATCTACCCCCATGAAATGGCACTTTTACTGGAGATTTTCACTGCTCACATAATCTTTGACAGTCATTCCAATTCTCCAACAGTAGTATGTGATTAAACCTAAGGTATAAGAAATAAGGATGGGTTTAAGGAATGGCTGTGAATGGCAGTGAAAATCCACTAAGGCTAACACTTCTCAATTATTTTAAACCTGCATTTCTTTATTTCAGCATCCTTTATAGTTTAATTACTGCTACAAGAAGAGAAAAGAGATGACAGGAGAAGAGAGGAGAAGAGAATTCAGCTTTACTGGTAAACACAGGGACTGCATTTACTGTCTCTCCATGGTACCGAAATAGTCTCTAGCTTTAAAGCATAAAAATGAATTAAGAAAGTACTATTTGTGAACTATGTTTTCCAAGTTTACCTCTGTACCTATATGTTTATCCTTTTCACCTTCATATTATCTTACACTGTCTTCTAGTTGTCCTTGGCAGACTGAATTTGATTGTAGATGACTAGGTTATAATTTAAACTTTATATATTTCAGTAAACCACAGTGTCCATTTACAGATCATGTTAAACTTTATCTCTGCAATGTCAATTGCTTTCAAAAAAGCAACAGCAAACACTGCACTTCCTTTCTATCAGGAAGCATGGGCACACATTAAAAGACTAGCAGTTCAATTCTAACACAAAATATAGGCATTGTCTACACACTTTTCTCCTTTTTATAGAGCTATTTTGTCTTCAAATTTGTGACAACTTATTTCCTCATAACTACAAAATTTTAATAAAAATATTTCAGGAATCTGGCAGTCCCTCTTAGCATCAAAGATGCATTTGTAACTTAAATCTGATGGTGCTGTAATGGCCCTAGTTTTAATGTTACCTAGTTTAAGCTTACTTACTTGAGTAGCTTCTCAGAATTCCCACAACTGTCTCTGATTTTATAGGTGATACAACAAGAACTGATTAATATTGACATTCTGTCATTATGTACAGTTATCTTAGTCTACTTGAGAAATAAAGTCTCTGTCTCATAAAAAATTCTGTTTTGTTTTGAACATGATGACCCACTCTCTCCAGCTGTCCCCAGAACCCCTGACAGCTCCTGGCAATATCTAGATATAAGCTAAAAACATTTGTTTATTCTTTGATGCTCAAATTTATTCAACACAATCACTGGGCTATTGTAATTAACTTCTGTTTGAGCAGATAGGTTCATGAAGTCTCTCTAAGAAAATGCACCCTTTGGAATTTAATCTTAACATCTTTAAATACATCTTTAAATCTGTAACCTTTACAGTGTTTATACACTTTTTCCTTTCAGTTCAGTTTCATACCAAGTTCTTTCTTTTGAAAATTTTCACAATAAGCTCTCCCCACTGTTAAGTCGAAAAAATTCATATGTAGTGACAGTAATTGTATTTCACAGCAATTAAATTATTGAATCTTTTTAACTATAAACAGAAAATCAGCGACAAAACAATGGGTCTTAGAATATGCTGAGTTGGAAGGGACCCATCAAGATCATCAAGTCCAACTCCTGATCCCATGCAGGACACACCAAGAATCACACCATGTGCCTGAGAGACGGGGTAAATACATGCAGGCAGTTCTGTGACTGATAGTCCAGAAGTCAGAATACCAAATAAGCAGATGTCGCTATTTCAACTCTTTATTGCCTGGACAGTTTGGGAGGAAGGCACTGTTCAGAAGAGGAAAGCTAGCTAAAGGTAGATCTCACAGCAGGAAATAGACACAGACCAGCCAGAGGAGTATCAGAGATATGCAAATGAAATTATTTTTTCTCTTAATTGAAGTATATGAAAGCAAAATAACTAAATCTCACCATAGGCTTCCTTTGTATTTTAGTGGGGGGAAAAAGGCATCCTGGATTGTAGACTTATTAATCTTCATGGTCAAAGGGTGTGGGCCTCTGTCTTGGTTTGAAAGACAGGCGTTTGTTTAAGGGAGGCAGAAACCTCCTTTGAAATGGGAAATGCAAACCCCTTCCTTTTGGATTATTATAACTTTGAAATTAAGGGGGCTTTCAGGCAAGGATATGAGAAATAGGAATAACNTCTGATTATATCCAGGTGGGAAATGTTCAGTGCCTCCTCCCAGGCAGAGCATCTCACAATGGGGTGGTGAGGCACTGATGGGCCCATTAACAGGAGATAGCCCAGAGCTCGTTATCTATGAGTCTTTTCTTTGGTAAGGCACAAATGTGCTTATTAACAGAAGATAGTCCGGAGGGAGGAGGCAAAGAAACACGGCTCCACTTGGTTTCACAGCTCACGAAGATGGTAATAGAATATACTGCAACCCAGGACAGCCTCAAATTAAAAAACGCACATAGACCAGCTGAGGCAATGTTGATTTTGAGATATCTAAGAAATGAGTGGTGCTATCTTAATTTCTTTACTTGAACCAAATATAATTAATTATCAAATAATGCAAAGGCAGTGAAATGTAACTTCTCCTTTGCTGAACAGGCAGTAACTCTCTCTTTGCTTAAAGGGAGGAAATTCATCCAGAAAAAACCTCCCATTTTGCAGACCCATTTTGTAACTTTAATCGAAAGCAACACACCAGACGACAGGAAGTCTCTCATCCACACACTCCCTCTCAACGTACATATTCTGAGTTACAGTCCTTGTCTTCAAGCGGGTCAGAAAGAGATGAGAATCCTGTGTTTCTTCTTTCTCTCTCTTATATGCATTCCTCATGATTCTCTGTTCATCTATTTCTGTTTTAAATAGTTGAACTGCTGAACCTTTCTGTACTTCTAGTCTTGATTTCTGCCTGTACCATAAGGATGCCCTTGTGGCAGCAATAGTCAGAAAAAGCAGGGAAAAAAGACTGACACTCCTCTGAAGCCAGAGATGAGGGACTGTATCCTCAGCCACAAATAACTAAAATATCCCACAAAACAGGTGGGTGGCTTCAGAGACAAACTACAAGAAAAAGAAAGATTAGGATTGTATTAATCTTGGCAAGGTCTAAGGGCAGGAAAAAGTGTAGCAGAGATCAAAGATGAACAGAGGAAGTAGGCAGAACAGCCTAACACAAACAATAAACAGAGACTGCTCTTCAGACAAGATGGGCTGCTACCAAAGATAAAATGGCAGCAGCAAAGTAGCAGTAACACAGGAATGGAAAAGCTGAGGCCATCTCCACAGGATGCAGATGAAGAGGAGAAATGAAGCTGTGTGTAAGGCATGATGGCAGCTAGGAACAAGGGATGTGAATTTGCAGTGATGCTCACTTTTTCCATAAAGGACTAACATTTCTTGAGAAATCTTGCCTTCAAAATTATTAGGATATGAATTTTTGCTAATACAACTGGCAAAACACAGGTTAATTTCTCATATGGGCTAGATCAGAAACATCCTGAACCACCTATCAAAAAAAAAAAAAAGATATCATGTGTGATATAGCAGATAAAAAAGATTAAAAACTCCTCCTCATCAGGAGAATAAATGAAGGTAAATATTTGAATAGAATATAATACACATTCCATTACAAAACAAAGGATGAAAGGATGACAATATTGGTGCAATGAGGTTCCAAATAAACCTAGTAATTAATACTACAGGTCAAAACTTGAAAAGTTGCAGGAAAAAAATAAACCATGCTGAGGGGAAAAAAATCCCAAACCAAACCTAAAAACAACTTAAAAAAAACCCAAACAAACAAAAAAAAACCAAAAAAACACGAAAAAACCCAAAATACAAGAAGCAGGCTGGAAACAAAGATGTTAGACTCACTTTGAATCAAAACAAAACAAATCTTCTGAAGAATTTGCAAACTGCTATGAGAAGTCAGGAAGAATTAAACTCACAAAGCCTAAGCCGAAAACAGCAACACAGAGCAGAGAAATGCTGAAGATGCAGAAGAGAGTAATTTGCCGTGTTAAGAAATTCTGAATGGCAAATGGAACGATAAATCCCCTTAGGGAAACTGCAGGCCAGAAAGTAACAATGCCAAAAAAGCATGTAGAACAAGACATAGAAAAACCAGAGGACATAAGAAATGCTAAGTCTAAGGTCAAAGAGAAGGGGAGAGTGCCAGTCCTGTGTCAAAAGAAAAGGTTGAATCTCAAGCCACAGATAAGAGAAAGGCCAAGCCTGAGATTAAGGAGGAGGAGGAAAAGGAGGACGAGATACAGCTAAAGGAGAAAGACAGCAGAAAGCAGAGGGGAAAAGATCAATCTGAATTTAAAAAAAAAAAAAAAAAGACTAAGGACAAAACTGAAGTCAAAGAAACAAAATCCAAAGAGAGCTTCAAGACCATGCTGAGATATATTGAAATTAAAGATCAGATGGAACAGCAAGAGTTCCACATAATAGCCCTCAAACTTGTCAAGGTACAGCATTGAGAGACTGTAGATGGGGAATAAGATGAATAGAAGACAGAATAATCCACCCACTGGCATGGAGTTCAGATCATCTTTTGGTCCTCACTTCAAGTATCTAGTTAAGTCTCCTTGGGACTTTTAATATTATTTCTGTTTCTAAAATTAACAGCAAGAAATGTACGAAAAGGCACTTAAACAGCTATTATAGCAAGGCTCCTGCTATGCTCGAGGTAATGTTAATTATCTCTGTCACTTCGAAGTTATTACTAGTAAAGCAACTACTTTTGATGAAATTATATATGCCTCTCTATGTACGAGCAAACTCTGGTAAATATACCTCCCTTTCTCCCTTACGATTTTTTTTAATAAGAGCCTAGGTGATTCAGGAAAAAATTCTCCTAAAATTTGCACAGCCAGACACATTGGAATAACTAAAAATTCATTCAATAAAAACTCATACATGAAAGCCCTCTCATAAGTGGAAAAGTTTTTATCTTTCCATAGATGATGTGTCAGATACTATCATTGCTAGCTAAGTCACTAAGCTGCTTTTCACACACCTCATAAAAATGCAGTGTAAGGTAAGGGAAACTGCAGTCCTAGCTATCAAAATGAAATCAGTACATCAAAATCTGTCTGCACTTACGGAATTGCCGATCTAGCTGCATAAATTTCCATTCCTATACTATTGCAACACATTTCCAATGGATAGAACATGCACAGGGAGGCTATTCCAGTTCAGTGTTGACGCAACTGGAAGTGTCCAAGGATACAAAGCAGAGGGCCCGACTGACAGCAACAGAGACTTCCTTCTCTTGGAAACTGAGCTCTTACTCATTTTCATCTCCATGATGTTTCCCAGTTCTCCTGAATGAAACTAAAATGCCAGTAAAACATTTCACAGAATGTGACCCATCTCTACTGCATCTCCAGAACGAACATTTTCAGAAAGCCTTTCAACGTAGCACGTCCCTGAGGACATTATCAGTCCTGACTCACCGGGCCCAGGACCCCCGTCAGCCCCACCCCGGCGGTGCCGCAGCCAGGCCGGTCCCCAGCTCCCCACAGCACGGCCCTGCCATGGCCCCGCTGAGCCGGGCACAGCTCCCCACAGCCCTGCCCTGCTATGGCCCCGCTGAGCCGGGCACAGCTCCCCACAGCCCTGCCCTGCCATGGCCCCGCTGAGCCGGGCACAGCTCCTACGGCCCTGCCCGGCCCTGCCATGGCCCCGCTGAGCCGGGCACAGCTCCCCACAGCCCGGCCCTGCCATGCCCCGCTGAGCCGGGCACACAGCGGGCCGATGGCCCAGCCTGGCCTCGAGCCGCCAGAGAGGTTCCCGATGCCCGGGGCTGAAGTTGCCCCGGTGCCCTTGGCTGCCCTGCTCCCGACCGGGGGGACAGGTCCTGGGTGACAGGCCCTGCCCTGCTGCTCTCTATGAGCATCCTCTCACATTTCTGGACCCTGTGATCCCCTGACACAATGTTACCAAGTTGAGAACTGCAAGTGAAATGTTTACATGGCAAAAAAACCTTACTGTGACCAGACCAACGATGACAGACAAATGAGGACCGTATCCTTCTTTCAGCAGTCGTCATTCCATCCGTAACATAATCACCAAAATCTGCATCTCCTAAACCCATGATATATCTTTCCTCAGCAACCATCATGAAAACTATGTGGATTAAAGCAATCAGATGAAGATAAACCCACACCAAACACTGCAACAGAATAAACTCACACAATCTCTTAAGAAAGGAAACTAGTTACTGCTGATTTTTTTATAAGTCCTCTGTTTCCTGTTTCTCCACCCAGACTAACTAACACCTTTGAAATACATCTAAGCACTAAATTCCTTAACTCCAACGAGTACTCAAAATTACTGATTCCACAGAGACCTGAGTCTTGCTCTCATCTCTATTCCTCTTATCTGGAGAAGCTTTCATTTTTTATTAAAGCCTATCTTCACTCTTTTTTACATGATTGAGCCACCTTCTTAAAACTTATGCCTGCCACAGAGGTACTGCCTCTCAAATAGTCTAATTGGTAGATAAACCTGTTGTTATAGATAGAAAGGGGTTCTATCTATTTTTCCTTAGGAGGTAATGCTCAGAACATTTGTTGCTAGCAAGCTATCAGTGCAAAGTTCTCTACTTTGGTTTCAGCTCCTTAGGAAATGGTCTTCTGCATCCAGAAGTTCAGCATTTAATCTAAGTACATTTTTCAGAAAAATGAGTGATGGTAACTCTCTTTACAAACCTTGCTAAACATCGGAATTACCTAACTGAAATTTTAACAGAAGAACATGTCTTAAAATTTAGCAATCACAAATGAAGGAAGAATGGCTATCTTCATAGTACAAAGCATTATATAAAGAAAGAGCAATGAGGTAACTAGTTCAATCATTCTGCATTTTGCATTAAAACATCAGGTAAAAATAAATGTCTCAAACCACAATGATTGTATTGAAGTGTCACCACTGGACTACAGTCTCGGATCATTTAGACATTTCCGCTTTTGCTTACCTTGATATTATGTCTCCTTCCCTGTCACTGTCCCTTCTCCTTCCAGAAGGTACTTAATAATTTGTTTATTCTGAGCAGTATTTACCTTTGTAGAGATTATCATCAAAAGCTAGGGGCAGACACAGCCACATTCTACCCTGACCTATGGACTAAAACCCACATGATTTAAGCTGCAAGAAATGTGTTTTTCCAACTTCCTTACTTGCCTCAACATGATTGGTGAAAAAGAATCAACAGTATTTTCACAAGAAGCAACTTGTGATGAAGCTGGGCAGTAGAGTCAAACAAACCCAGAGTACAACAGCAGTCTGATGATTTTAGCAGCTTTTAAAAACAAGCAGTGTGAATAGAAGCATTAAAATTTTGATTAAACAGATTTCTCTATAAATCTCATATTTTTTTAATTCAAAATTTCAGGTGTTGAATGGTGCTCAGTAACGAGACCAGAAGCAACAGGCACAAACAAACACAGGAATTTTCCCCTGAATATCAGGAAACACTTTTCAGCTGTGAGAGTGATCAAACACTACCACAGGTTACTCTGAGACATTGTAGGATCTCCCTGCTTGGAGATATTCAAACACAGACTGGACATCATCCTGGACAATCAGCTGTAGGTGTCTCTGCTTGAGCGTAAGATTTGAGCAACCATCTCCACAGGTCCCTTTCAGCCTCAGTCAGTTATTCTGTTCTTCCGTGATCTGTAAATACATGTACGTTTTTCAAGACAGACTATGCCATCAACATGACTGACTCAAGCTAGACTCCAGTTGCAAAGGTTACAGCAGATGTTCGGTGTTTGGTTATGTGTAATTCATGCCAGTGAATCACTTCATCAATTACTTGGATCATTATTTCTCCTTATGGAGCAGCGTCATTTAATATTAGCAACTAAAGAACAGCTTGAACTATAATCTCTGACATCTCAAGTGAATATTGTTTGTGAAAACTGAGCAGAAGCCTGATTCAAGTCAAATAGAACAGGGATTGCTACAGTCCTATATCCCCAGTACTTATGCTATCATCAAGAGACAAGGGAAGAAATTTTAACTCATCCTGATTGGTTTAAATCATCATACAGAATCACCTGCCTACCAATGGAAAGTCAGAGTCAGAACAACAGAAAAGGAACAACTCCATCTTCTTCCAGCACCACAGAAAACTTAATGACATGAAATGGGATGTAGGCACCCTTACACCTCTTTTAGCCTCCCTGCCAAGAAGAGAAAAAACACTTAAGTGTCTATCTGGCAACTGCAACCTTGTGAGCAAACACAAATACACCTGATACCTGCAAGACTTTCACATGATGTTTATGAGAGCCCATCTAAGCTTGCAGCTTTATGGCTCTATCGCTATTGCCTTCATTCCCACAGTTGTCTACATCACAAGGCCTCCTAGTAAAAACACAGTTCTCTTCATTTTTGTGTATTGGAGTTCCTTTTCAACTGATAAAAAAAGTCTAAAAGTAGGAGCAAACAGAAAGAGAGGTGTGAAAGTAACTACCAAACTGTTCCAGATCATGGCTCAACCTGGGTCTTTAGCCCAGTCTGCCCCAACAGTTTCAAATCCTACCCCAGGTTTGCAGTCTAAATACAGCCAGAATTTACTTTGGTAACAAAGAGAAAACAACAGAAAATTACAGAGAACTTACACTAAAGGTTCCCATTCCTCTTCCCTCAAATTCAATGAGAAAAGTCTTTCACTGGAAACCTTTCTTCCTCTAATTAAATTCCATCCTAGCTTATCCAGGCTGCACTTAAAACTATCAGTTTTCACTTCTCAGGGAAGTTTTGGCAGCTTACCAAAATCAAAGTATATAAAAAAAGCAAATATTTTTAAATGCATTTCCTTTTTTAGGGATAAAATGTGACAGAACAGCAATGATGGCAGCCACTACCAGCTTTACTATTATGTTGGGAGTGCATGAGAAGACTACAAGAGAAGGGATCCTGTCTTGACAGGAACCTCATAATCAAGCCAGTTCCTGATCTCTAGAAGTAAAAGAGGCAGTGGCACGGGTGGAAATGGATTTTTATGGACAGAAAATTAAACTAGGTTCCCTCTACAACTGGGGCAAGGTGCCTGCAGTACAACCTCCCTCTTCACTACCAATTACTTTACTGTCAGATGAACAGTGTGAAGTCCTGTAGCTCAAGCAGCAGTAGGCCATAATGAGTCTTGAAATTTTTACTTAAGGTGTTTTACAGAAGGTGTGGTAAATGTATTTGGCATTCTAGGAGTTGTTTTTTTTTTTTTCTTTTTTCTTTTCCTGTAACTTAAAATAGTCTGTGAAGACCACAAAGCAGTCAACAGAAAACCAAAGTCAAAGCATATATAGAAGGTGAGAATGTGGCCCTAAATCCTTTTGATTAAGTTTAAGGCATTCAAAAGACATTTGTGCAACAAATGCAGTTTGTTTAATGCTTCTACTAAGAATTGAGTCAGATGCAAAAAGTTAAATTCATTAATTACAACATAATCATTCATTATAGTTTTATTATGCTGAACGAACCATGTACCAAATTTTAGATAAAGGTTAAGAGAGGTCACTGGACTACCCACAAGAGAAGCATTAACACATGACAATGGATTATCTCAATCCTCAGCTAATCAACCACTCCATGTACTAACTGAATCTATTGTTTTTAGAATTCTCTAAAATTAGCATTGGACAGTGTAGAATAATTACTTGAACAAGCAAATACCAAACACAATAATAATAATAAGATCCCTCACATTTCCCTGCTGCAGGAAATCAGTATGTTGGTAAATTTATTTAAACTCCATTACATGAACTGGGTAAGTTGCCTAAAATAATTCCAGTGTCTTGGAATATTTGCTGAAGATTCTAAAGCTTCCCGAAAGTCAAATAAATCCTCTCTTGTCTCCCATCAGAAGGAGAAATGAAAAGATTTCTCTCACTGTAGGGCTATATATAGCGTCATTGTTCTGTATTTAGAACATTCTGTTTTCAGCTAGATCTTACTTGCTCTAGGCTGTCAGTCATCTTTTGATCTCCTGCCTGCAATAGCAATAGGTTATATCATATGCTGTTGATTACAGGTCATAACAACCCCAAATTTATGATTGTCATGAGTGCAATATCTCTACTCTTTCTATTTATCTGGTTGAGAAGTCAATTGCTTTTCTCTACCCTGCTGTTACTTGGAAGAATAAAGATATTCATGAGTGAACGAGCTATGAATATGTTGGCCTTTTACTATTTCAGTGTTAAAAATTGAAGAAAGGCTGCAGTTGCTTTGAGCAGAAACTAAGAGATTGATCCAGAGCCCTTTTAAGTCAATGAAAGTTCTCATGAGATCAGTAAACTGCAAAAGTAAGTCCACATATCCAAGGCTCATACCTGTTGTCTCATACTTGACTGCAGTCTATTGGACACATAATTTTGGAAGGCAATTCTGACAATAGCTGGTAGCTGCTACTGGAAAATTATAAATCACACATAAGAGCATGGTTGTGACAGCAGTAACTATCACAAGGCCTCAAGAAGAGCATTAAAAAGAAACTTATTTTAGAATTCTCTTCCACAAACACAAAATTGCTCTCACTGTAAAAACCACAAGACAAATTTTACCTCAAAAAGCTCTATGAAGTGATGATATACCCTGAGTTGTCTAGTGAAACAAAGCTAACTCTGACCACACTGGTATGTCACATACTGCATTGTAGTGCTATGCAAAAGACCACAGTTCAGGTCCCGGAGGACTTTCTGCCCAAGCAGAGCACAAGCTTCTGGAGGGCTGAACAGCACTGTCATGTCACTGTGAGGATGTGTACTGATCCAGTAACTTGGAGTTGTTGCACAGTGCTTTTAAAATATTTGTAGAAATATTCCTCTGAGTACACACAGACTCCTGAAACACATGTGTGTGGAAGTTATAAGCTGGAAGGACAATGACAAAGTGTAAACTCAAACCAGGCACGTAAGTGGCTTGATCTTCAAAAGTTTTGAAAAATTAATAGTTCAAAAACCCCTCTGGTCACAAACCACTGCAGCAATAAAATCCTTGTCTTTCTCAGGTACTGCAAACTCTAAATGTTATGTATGTTGTTTTTCAACAAGTAATTCCCTAATCTGTAGAAAATTTTCCAACCATAGGTAAATATGCTAACAAAGGTATTCTGCATTCAAGTAACAGTTTCTACAAAGAAACTAAATCTTCGAGTAATATATAATTTGTATTACAAACACCTGAAAGCATTGCAGTTTGCTGTTCTTTCACACTCTTTTTTTTTTCCTATTCACATGTCTAAGATGCAATTGAAACTCATAGATGGATAAGTGATAAATACCTTTGTTGTCGTCATCATCTGGTTTTAGTTAATAATACAATTGTTAGATTTCCTCAGTAAACTACAGGATATCAGAGCAAATGCTTGTTGTTTTTGGGGGTTTTAAATACAGCTCTTAACTCTAACAAGAGTTTTTAAGTAGAGCTTTTAACTTTGCATTATTTAATTTTTTTAATATTCTCAGGAGTTGAAAATGAACTTAAGATACCAAGAAAAAGATATCTTTGTAGAAAACACAGCTCATAAGCTTTAGAAATTAGATTCTTGCCATGTAAGCACTTCCAACTGCGAACAGAGATTATCACTATTTAATTACCGGTGCACAAAAAAAGTGTCAGTGTTTCACTCAAGAATCCACCTGCAGTGTATGCCCTCACAAAAACAAACCTCCTGCAGATGGTATTCAAGTGACAGTTGTTCACAGTAAAAGAACCATTACAGATGATCTTTATTCATTTTTAAAAGAATTTGAGTTTGAATTTGTTTCATTTTTTTTTAAAATCACTCATTAAAAAAAAGGTCTACATTAAGGCCATCAAAATTATCAAGTGGCACATGCAATCTTTTGTTAGACAATAAAAAGCACCAAACATTGAAATGAGTTGAAGAATGCAGGTACATATACATGCATCAATTCTATTTTTATTAGAACCTGAAAATTTTTCATTTGAACAATATTTTCAACACGAGTTTCACTTTAAAAAAAATCCATATATGTCCAATTCATTAGCCTGTTTCATGTGAGAAATATTAACAGTTGCTGCTGAATGGAGAGACCTGTGGTGCAACAACCACTATATTGGCTATTTCCTTTATTGGTACCCTTCAGTAAAATATTGAAACAGAATTATTTGTCATTGGAGTTATATAATGTTCTCAGCAATTATTATAAATAATGAAGCTAGTCTTCTACTTCCAAATTTTCATACTGCAATTCATAATTCCAAAAAGAGTAGGGGGTTTAAAATATTCAGTATTAGCTAGAAATGAAAGCTGCTGGTTTTATTGCTGCTTTTGGAATTTTAGATTTTATGTCTTGTGTTAAACACATTTAAGCAGGCAACTCATGTGGAGATTTTCCTTCTGAAATACATATGAAATTTCCAGTGATTATATTGTGAACTTAGTCCTCTAAATGTAAGTATTCTACATTGCATTTTACCACCACCAAAAAATTCAGCCACATCTCCACTGTTTTCTGCTTAGCAAAACATCCAAAAGAATAAGAGATGATAGTCTCAGTCGTTAAACTCAGCCACAGTAAAACACATCTATTATAATTATTTCAAATAGATGCTATACCCCGTGTATTTTTTTTCACCCCTTTTACCTTTAGAATAATTGAAAATCCTGTAAAACTCCTCCACACATTTCTTCAAAACGATGTCTCACACAGAATGTACTTGGAGGTAATCAGCATATAAAATACTCTATTTCTTTCATACATAAAAATTTGCATACATCAAAACTGAGTAGTTGCTATTTTTTACCTACAACTAAAACCACTGAATGACAATGTTGGATAGAAGAATGAAATTTCTTGACACCAATAACCCACAAAAACCTGACAAATGTGCTAGCATGCAGAAGTTCAAAAAGGACTAGAGTCTGATGATTCAGGCCTCTGATAGGTACAATAATAATCTCAAATTAAGGCTAGGTCCTATCAATGGCATTCAAGCATATGAGACATCAAACAATCCCACAGCTTCGTAAGGAAAATGTGTTTGAAAATGATGCAGATGTTCAAACGTCAAGAACTGTAACCCATAAAAAGAGGAGTCCTTTATCTTAAAACAAGATCTGTACCTTTATATAAACAGAAATAACAATAAAGCAATAAATTTTAAGGGACCTTTGCTTCACCAATAATACGGGTGTCTCAGACAGGCCTTAGAACAGGAAAACCAGCAACTTGTTGTGGAACAATGTAAACTGACCATGATTCAGTTTGACCTGATCAAATTAATTTATTCATTAATCACAAGTGCTTCATCTCATTCCAAAGAAAACCTTAAAAAAGGTCAATTGCATCCCAAAATTCTTAATTATTCCTATAAATTGCATTGAGAATCTAAAATAACTAATTTGCACACAACTGTCTACAGTTTGAAAATAGATTTCTGGTATGCAGGATGAACCAACCCAGACGGGACTCAAGCAAGGTCTTTCTTAAAAACTTCAGAAAAATCTCATCAATCATCTCCATATACTTTTGATAACCTACTAGACAGTTAATCTGGTCAGCATCTGAAAGTAGCTAGACTGAAGGATGAGTAACAAATAACTTTAGTTATATTTTTTCATAGGGAAAATCAAAACCCACTGCATTTACAAGTGATTCAGAACTATGATTTTCAGTGGCATCTGAGCTAAACTAGTAGTATATACTAGCAGGAAGTAAAGGGCACTGGTGGACAGATAGAGTCCTCCCTGATCTGACAGAGGCATCTTTGAGAGAAAGATGCTTATTTACTAGCAGGAAAATCACTGAAATCCAGAGGCTGTTGGTGCGTCAACAAAGTTGTCTTCACTGAACCAGCTGGAGAAAAAAAGAAAGTGAAATTTTTGTCATAAAGCTCAGCAAACATGAGTATGAATTGATTATCTCAAATGTGTGGACTAAAACTAAAATGCATTCCTCTCTAGTTCTCCTACTTTGTGTAATATATTCAGTAGAGATTTGACAAAAAAATTTTAAACATGGCCTTACTGAATACACACAGTTCACAGAGGGAAACAGAGTAGCAGCCCTGCAAGGATCTTTCATCAACCACTAATGAGTTAGGCATATGGTAAAATAAAGAAGGGGTTTTGTTGGTTCTTTTTGGGGAAGGGCAAGGGGAAGGGAGGTGGTGGTTATGGGTTTTTCCCTATTTCTTAGAACAGTCCAGAACTGACAGCCACAATTTCTCAGCTTCTTCAGTTTGTATCAGCCAAACTGTAAGAATAATAATTTTGACATCCAGCCACTAAACAACTGATCTCATTGTCCAAAGTAGTTACCTGAACTATTGAGGAACTTCTGCATTTTTTCAATGCTTTCTCAGGAAAGAAAACTGAAGCTAAGCTAAAAGATGTGATGAAAAAAACTTGCCAGTGTTGGGAATAGTTTAAAAGACTGAATCAGTTGGTAACCAGAGCAAGAAATTCTGTGAGTATTGCTGTTTGCCACCACAAAAGCCAAGATCATCAAGGATAACATTGTACTCCCTGTTGTGGCACCTCAGCTTCTAATGAATTTAGCCATCTGATTATGCAGCATCATTCCTCAAAGTACAGCCTTCTGAATGTGGCATTTCTGGGAACAGCACCAAAATATGACAGCAGTCACTGTATGTGTTGTTAATGCCTGTGGCTAGATTTTGTATTTTGGAATACCTTGAGGCATTGGGTAATGTGGATATCAGGCAATTCTTGTGATGATTTACAAAGTCATAGTACATCTAAATGTACCATGGCAATTACTGTTTGATAAATGATGTAGTCTTAGGAAGAGAGGACATCCTTCCTTCCAAAGGATCCATTATGAAATAATAGAAGTTATAAAGGGATACAAAGTCACCTAGTACTTAGAAACAGTGTACAAAAAAAGTACTGGTTCTATTTTTATGAATATATTAAAACATAAAGTAAATTATGAGGTTTTGCTTTAAAAGATGACTATAGTTTAAAAATAAAGGCATCCTACTGATACACCGTCTTTACCTAGAGCAAGATAAATACAAACAAAAATTAGAATTCTCTATAATCTTCCTTTTTGAGAAAAAGGAAGTATCCAGACAAAAGCTCTAAGTTATGCTTACATGATCCTAATTTTTATATCTCTGATGTTAAGTTTAAGTGATCTAATACAAATTTTTCATTCATGAATGGTGTTAAATCATGTTTTGCCTTGAGTAAATTAGTATCTCAGCCTTAGTAATGTCAAGAGTCTGCAATTCACAGCCCTTTAAGCTATCATCTAAGCCACTGAAGCAGTTTTCCACACCCTTCCATAACATAATTTTTCTTTTTCCCTTGATGTTCTAACACTCTAGGTCTTGTGTTGTTATTATCATGGTCTTGCAACTGCAAATACCAATACTTTTGTATGGCAGGTGCTTGTGGGAAAAACTATCACTACAGTGAGAATGGCCCCTCTTTTGTCCACCCTCCTTCTTCAACTTTCCTTACCTTTTGCTTTGTCGACTTCAGTTTACAGTACAGAAGCCCAATATGTAGTGCATAGACATGCAACACTTGAACCTAAAAATTACCATACTTCAATCAAAATTACCACCCTTTGTGTAACAATATATATGAAAATCTAGCATGAAAATTCTTTCAATGTTTCTAGGCTGACAGCCCAGGAAAAAAAGAAAATAGACGAAGTCATAGAATCACAGAATCATTAAGGCTGGCAAAGACAACCAAGATCATTGAGACCACCCACCCTTTCACAGAACACCACCATGTCAACTAAACAACACCACTAAATGCCAAGTCCAGTCACTTCTTAGCACTTCCAGGGATAGTGATTACACCACTTCCCTGGGCAGCCCACTCCAATGCTTAACCACCCTTTCAGTGAAGAAATTTTTCCTGATGTCCAATCTGAACATCTCCTGGCACAGCTTGAGGCCATTTCCTCTTGTCCTTTCCCTGGCTGCCTGGGAGAAGAGGCTGACCCCCACCCTGCTACAACCTCATTTCAGATAGTTGTAGAGAGCGAGAAGGTCTCCCCTGAGCCTCCTTTTCTCCAGGCTAAACAGCCCCAGCTCCCTCATTTGCTCCTCATGATTTACTCTCTTGACCATTCACCCACTTCACTGCCCTTATCTGGACACACTCCAGTCCCTCAATGTCTTTATTTTAGTGAGGGGAATACAGTACTTGAGGTGTGGCCTCACCAGTGCTGAGTACAGGGGAACAATCACTTCTCTGCTCCTGCTGGCCACGCTGCTTCTGATACAAGCCAGGCTGCCACTGGCCTTCTTGGCCACCTGGGCACATGCTGGCTGATACTCAGCCAGCTGCTGACTAGCATCCCCAGGTCCTTTTCTGCTGGGTCAATTTCCAGCCACTCTTCTCCAAGCCAGTAGTGATACATGGGGTTGTTGTGACAGAAGCGCAGGACCCAGCACTTCATCTTACTGAACCTCATACAGTTGGCCTTGGTCCATCAATCCATGCTGTCCAGATACCTCTGCAGACCCTTCCTACTCGCCAGCAGATCAAAACTCCCACACAACCTGCAAACTTCTGAGAATGCACTTGATCATCGATAAAGATGTGAAATAGGACTGGCCCCTACACTGAGCCCTGGGGAACACCACTTGTGGCCAGCTGACAGCCCAGTATAACTCCATTCACCACCACTCTCTGGATCCAGCCATCCAGCCCAGCCAAGACTGCACCTGTCCAAGACATGGGCTGCCAGTTTCTCCAGGAGAATGCTGGGGGAGACAGTGTCAAAGGCTTTACTGAAATCCAGGCAAACAGTTTTTCCCTCATCCACTAGGCAGGTAACCTGGTCATCAAAGGAGATCACATTGGTCAAGCAGCACCTACATTTCCTAAACCCATGCTGGCTGTGCCTGATACCCTGGTTGTCCTGTACATGCCATTTCATGGCAGTCCTTGAACTTATTACTTTCAAAATCATGGTGGATAGGCAAGAGTGATTCCTGGCACGACTTTGGTTACATACAGATCAGAGAACTCAGAAGCATTTCCCAGTCTGAGTACTGGACCTATATTCTGTTTCTGTATTTGGGCTAGACTCAAATCTTCACCTTCTTCTCTCCTTCCCTAAAGTGGCCATTTTGTGCATTTCTGAAGCACGATTGAGCGGTGTTGCAGGTTTGGGGTTTATCTCAGTCTAGATATCTAAAAACTGTTTTTCCTTATACAGTACATTAGCCAAATAAAAACTAAACAAACAAAGAAAAAAGAAACAAAAATAAAATAATAAATTAATTCCTTTGTTCCTTTCCTCTCTCCCCCAAAACAAACTGTTCTCAAGATTTATGAAAGACTTGAAATCATGTAACAGTTTAGGCAAAGTCCAGATTCTTCATCTATTTTTTTCTTTTTTTGGTGGAATAATTTTTATGTTTTTGCAAATAAAGGCAATATTGTTCTAGAAAGTTGAATTCTTCAGCCAAACTTTCATCAATATTCTCTAGAAAACTACTTCTACTCTGAGATATCTTCTTATAGAAAATTTAGTGCTTATTTATTCATTGAAAGTATGTACTATAAATAATCAATCCTGGTACATGTCAGAGCAGAAAAATAAATGTTGTAAAATAATAAAAATGCTGTGATTAAGGTTTTTTCCATCCATTTTCTTCCTTCTGTGCCTGCAACTTCTACCTGTCTAAACATAAAATCTGAGTACATACTAGAAATTAGCATGGATTAAGAACTAAAATTCTGATCAAACATAATCTTCCTGTTTAACAATAATCATCTAAAGGGGACAAATAAATTTAAAAGATAAATTTATCTCTAAAAATCACTTAAGTTTTAGGCCTATTTACACACAGTAAAATGTGCACCATGTTCAAGAATCTCATTTTCACCACCTCCTGTCATTCACATCTATCCTCATCTTAACTTTTCAGAGTCACAATGTCAAGGAGGTTAATGCAGTTACATGAATTTGTGATGGACCATTTCACTCAGATTTGCTAAGGCAAACATATATAGCTGGCTGGTAAACAATTTACTCCACAGAGAACAAGTTCTTAGCTGAAAAAAGACCTCTGCCAAATCAATATACTTAATGATGAGATATTATAGCTGCAAAAGGAGGGGGGGAATCCTGGAACCTGACTATCCTTTTTTTATGCGGTAAATACTTCTAGACACTCAGATATAAGACACAGTGTCACTGAAGACAATGGCATAAGCCAATGCAAAAACAGTGTTAATGAGATCTTAGTCATGCTTGTAATCTTTTACATATACAGCTCATAGCAAGTGAAGAAAAATTGCTCTCAAAATTGCTGTTGTATGCATTATGTCCATTTATATACATAAGGGAAGGTTGCTGATTAAGAACATGAAAGGCTAGCACTCTGCAACCTCTGAGGAAAAATTGTTTTCTCCTGTCTGCTTTATTTCTTACCAAATAAATACTATTTGGAGCTAAGCAGAGTATATCAATTAAGTTTTAAAAAATGATCAGAAAAAAGATTTTTAACTATGGAATATAACTTAGATGTGAAATAATGGTACACCAGTGATTGCACAGGCTTTATCAACGATTACATTAATATATTTAAGTGATGTATCTGAGTAGGATGAAGGCACATTTTACTGTAATTTTCTTCCCCTTACCCCGATGTACCAGTGACAGAACCATTAAAACCCACAGTTTGTTAAGCCTGCCTTTATATAATCCTAGGTAAATTTCTTCACATTCTTTCTGCACTTGTCTGCAAAACTAGTTTCTCTGAGAAACTGCAAGTTAATAGTAAAATTTGGCACGTGGGGGAAAAAACCCAAACAAAAGCACACAGACAAAAAAAGGACACTAAAACAAAAACAAATAAACAAAAAACCCCAACAAAACAAAACAAAACAAAACAAACAAACAAAAACCCCAAACCAAAAAATCCAACACTGCAAAAAGCCGAGTGTTTGAAATGAAGCAAAAAAGATGGATTTTTATGATTCTTGGGCCAAACAGCATAAAAAAAACAAAAAAAGCAAGCATTCCTAACTACAAATATATTCAGTGATGATACCACAGGATATGGTTTCATGTAAAAGCAATGGCCTTCTTTCAAGAAATACTTTATCAGGAGAAAAAAAAATTTAAAATATTATGCAGAAGAAAACAGACTCGATTTCAAAGCATATAATGTAGATTTCTACAGAGGGATGATGATAAAAAAATGATGATATTAAAAATTGTACTTTTACCTTGACCAGTAACTTCTACATTGCACCCCCTCAAACTAAACCAAACCCTCATGTCCAAAAGCATCACCTCCTGTTCTAAGTCCACCTTCATCTATATCCTGCTGTTTTAAGTTCTCCAGAACACAGTATGTGAACTGCCACTCCTCCTACTACTATACTCTCTATGCTCTTGTGTGTGTATTATCCCTGTGTGTCATCATATTCTTTTTCTGTGGAAGTTAATCATGTTAATCTTCCTTTGAAACTGGTCGTCTGTCTGCAACTCACTGCCTGTTTACAGACCCTACTAGGATGGGTCTCTTGAGGCAGTAGTAAGCAGGAGAAGGAAAACACCCCACCAAGCTTGGGATGATGAGTAAGAGAGAGAGGGGTTGGGTCATTTAGGAAGTATCATCTTTCACAGAGGAGAAGATAACTGGAATATGCAATCTCCTCATCTCAGACATGTATATGATTAGTGCTTAGCTTTCAGGCGTTAAGAGCTAGAAGCGGTGTTACAAGTGCTATCACTGCTGTGAAGAAACCCATCAATTGTCTCCCAAAATGGAACTGCCATTTCTCTATCATCTTTATTGACATCTCAGGCTCCAGACAGTATCTTCTCCAATTTACACATTCTGTTTCCTCTTGAATAAACCAGCTCTAACTGGTTTTGGGAAGCAGTGAAGTATCAAGCCTCACCAAATGACCACTCTCCAGGCGAAAACAGAAAATGAAATCTACCACAGAAGGATGTTTCTGTGAAGTGTTATTATCCAATGATCATTCACTTATATACAAAATGCAAGACTTATTTAGCTTTCCTATCTTATCTATTTAATAGCTAAGAGAATTCAACACACTGGCACTATTACAACTGCTCCCATCTCCTGTCCTTTCTACAGCATCGCTAGTGTAACTTCCATATTGCTAATGTAATTTTCATTGCCAGAAAAAGGAATCCTTCCCAAAGAGACACTCAAATTCAGCATAAGAGAACTGCTAAAGCAAATCACCCAAGAGTTAATGGGGTTTCTACTTTATTGGTCACCATATTGACCAGTATTACACCTTTACTACGTCATAAGTGGAAAACATTTCACAGGCTCTGGGATGCTAAGACAAATTATAAAGTTACAGAAAAAGAAAATGAAACAAACAAACAAACAACATCAACAGCAAAACTCGCAGAAAATGAAGAAAGAGAAAATAAAATATTCTAACTACATGCTCTAATTTTAGTTTTCTCAAGCTAAAATTTGTATAGACAAGACAGATTTAGACAAGAGGACAATTCACTAGAACATCTTATTCCCAAAGCCAACAGGAAAAAAAATACAGACTGAAAATTGCAAGGATAAATATACATTTGCTACACTACAGCACAAAAGAGAATTAGCCAGCTCTTCTAGTGAGGAACTTTTGCTTGTGCTTCCATGCCTCTCCATGACGATAACAACTTGGTGTAAGAGTAATGGCACATGCTAACTGCACCATTAATTCCCTAAATTTCAGTAACATCACACCTCTGTACCAGATCAGGACAGATAAATCAATGCAGCATGCCTTTCACAGGACAACAGTATAAAAAGCTTGCTGGCTCTTCTAGTTTACTCTTTTTTTTTTTTTTTCATGTAAGTGCCAGGTGGCCTGCATTGCCATATTCCTAAGGCACTGTATTTGAAGCATGTCTATGCAAAGATGACATCAAACCAATATAAACAAGAAGCATTTATCTTCAAAAACTGTAACTCACAATTAGCTACAAGATCTTGAGGAAAAGAAAGACATAACAAATGTAATATTGAACACAGTAATGCATTTTCTTAATAACTGTTAGACTCTTTAGATCAAAGCAGTAAGTTCACCTATCCTGCACTGTAACTTGTGTACCTGAACTAAATCAAATATTATCACAATGAGCATGAAATTAATACGCTAGCTCTCTCATTCAGCTCTATGATTAATTTCCAGTTATGCCAACTGCTATTATTTAATCTGTCAAAACCACTGGATCTACATCATCTGTCCCCAAATTCACCACCTGCACATTTGAAAACTACACACACTGAACATTTCTAATTCAGGCAGCAGACCTACTGCTGTCTGTGTTAATACAAAATCACAGCCTCAGGCACCACAGCTCATCTGTCCAGCTGTGCATAATTTGCAGAAAGTTCTACTTCCCCTCACACCATTGTGTACTGAGAACTTATCTTTGCTTTCATGTAGATGACATAAAGTGCAGTAGGCAGACAAAATAATAATTACATTATTTGTAGAGATATATTTGTATTGGGAGACTATAGCAAACAAATCAGTGACTATGTATCTGACTGAGAAGGAACACTATGATTGATTAATGTTGTCCTGAAGTGCTGCATTGGACTATCTGCACTAAAGATAGTCCCCTTGGGTGAAGGGTGTATTTCGTACAACTCACTACCTTCCTCTAGTTGTTGCTATAATCTTTTTTCACCTTTTGCATAAGACATCCCATGAAATCCAGATACATTCCTACTACTTAATAAATTTCATAAAGTTTGGGTAATGGCAGATGTACATGGGCTTCACCTCTTCTTGCATAATTCTTCTGGAATCAAGGAGAGGATTTTTTCTCCTTTTTTTGTCAAGAATCACCTATAAAATAATATTGAAATCTATGATCCAAAAACAGTCCAACTGAACCTCCAGAGGAATTATTTACCAGAGTTAAAATGCTAGTTTGGAGAGTTGCCAATAACTTGAGCACCAACACAACTAATGAGACAACTGAATGGAAAGGTGAACAGACTGGATGTGAATACTCCATCTAACACACGCCCAGTTTCTTTGACAAGCAAATCCAAGAAACTTCAGAAAGAAATCACAGATGGAATCAAGTCTGTATAACCATTTGTCTTTATAAACACAGTCACCAATAACACATGCGTTGAGACAGTACATGGTCCTAAATCATTTAGCATACTCTTCCAGCGTGCATAATCATCCATGCTTATAACAAGCTCTTCAAGGAAGGGATGGAGATGCATTATTTTTCAGAGCCTATGCTTTCTTTTTTATTTTTCAAACAGAGCTTTGAGGGCAACTTCATTAGCAGAGTTAATGGGAAGTTGGGAGAAAAACTTTTAAGCATTATATATGATATCACCAGCTCTATGGAAATAATCCATACTATTTTATCCAAATACTTTCTCCCAGAACCTGACCAAAAGCCTCTTGAAATTAACAGGTGTCTTTACACTGAATCCAACAGACCTCATCGTATCACACTGATCTGTCAATGGTCTGTTTATCTTGGTCCTGTTGCACAAGTCTTTCAATATTAGTGGTTTATGCTATGTCAAATAAGAAAATGAGCAAAAATGTACTGTACATTTGAGAGCATATGGCTTATATCTTAAATGGTGTCCTATATGAATAATATACTAGTATTATTCATTTGAAAAGATACATCTGGAAAATATTCACAGTAGATCAGAAAAAGGAGACCCATATCTCAAAGAATAAACATATTTGTTACATAATTTTAAGGTAATTTGTTCTGTATATGTACTCAAAAGAGGTATTTAATGGGTAAGTGGTACGTAAGTGATAAATTATATATGTTAGAGTAAAGTCAGTAAAGAAATAAAGAGAAAGGGGGCCTGGGGGGACGAAAACCTTATTTATTTTCAGAGAAAGAATTCTTCATTATATAGTTAAACTATTGATAATTGTTGGGTAAACCCTTGCTCTTTTTAATTGCAGAGTTCTGTGTAGCATCTGCAAAAAAGTTTATTTAATAGGAAAAAAAACTGTCTGGCACATCTACTTCCAAGCATAAGATTTATGGAAAACTTAAGTCTAAAATCAGTACTACAAATGTCAGTACCAAATGAAGATATATGAATAAACACTAAAAATCTGACTTAATTCAAAATTCTTTTATTTCAAAAGAGACTATCAGTTTTGTCCTGGTTTTATTACATTTGGATGGCTATAAAGTAGTGTTTTTATATATCAGAAGTCAAAAGTGTGATGTAAAATGTAGTATTTGTTTATTGGAATAGAACAAATAGGTACTTGGAGTTAATTACTGTAAAATCTGTTTTGGAGCAAAAAAACACACCAAGAAGGAGATTTATTGAATTCTGTCCATTTACTTTTCACCAGAGTTTAAAAGTGTAAAAGAAACCCAGTTACAGAAAATATAACTAATTTATTTGAGCCCTCTCAGTGCTATTTCACTAAACAGATTTTTGAAAGACTTGTTGGCATTAAACTGTGTATCTTCTTGCTCAGGGTCCAAAGTGACATTAACATCAAGAATCTTGATCACTAACCCAGCTATGACTGACAACAATATCACAAGATCACCACATGATGGCACTGACCAAGATCGCCGATCGGTCCTGGAAAGACCATTAACACTACAGAGCTTGAAAATCTGTTCCTTCCAGGTCTGTACTGGGCCTGCAGCCCACACAGACACTACAGTAACAGCCATTTTCAAAACAATTGAGACATTAGACCACTTCAATTAACACTTTGGATCAGAAATCCTATTCATGATTGTCCTCTTTCATTTCTGGCTGTCCTAGACCTCTCTTAATTGGCAATGACTACCTCCAGTTGCAGGACAAAGGAAACGTCTTCCCTCTGAACTCGTCTGCACAGAGAAGCAGTAGTCTATCTCTTTTTGTCTATTGTATTCGACAGATGCAAATGTGAAAAATACTGCTCGATGGATGTTTGCTACCATCAAATCTTGCCATTACTATTTCATCTGTTATCTGTTATGGTGAAACACTGAAGTGGATTAGTCTTAATGATCTGTGTAACTAAATCTCAAAAATATTTTTAATTTATTTCAAAATAAATTCATACACAAGTACAATTTTTCATTTATATTCATACTATATATGAAATTGTAACAGTCACTGCAGAATCAGTAAGAGTGCCACTCGTTTTCAAAGCTTACCTCTCTTGAAAGGCTCAGCCTCCCCATCAAGTTGCAAATCTCAGTTAGCACATAAATAACAGAAGATAGACAAGCATGGAAAATCCTAACCCTCCACTGAAGCTAGTCAGTGGTATACACTTACTGAAATACGTCCTATGACACTGAGTGGTGTGTGGGCTCAGCACAGAAGACAGCTGAAAGAATCATACATTGTGACATCAGTGACTACAAGTTATTTTTAGGTTATTACAGTACAAATCTGAGCATTCCTAGCTAGGGATTGTTCCAGCATGTGATAATGCATTCGGTTTGAATTAGCCATAACACTGGTAAAGCCCCACTGCAGATCTCACAGGATAAGCCAGTGTTCTACAAGGGCTGCTTCTATTCAGACTCTCATGTCAGCTATGCATGCAAGCCATAAAGTGACCCTGTTTCATATACAGATTATTTTTAATGTCAAAATTCATCCCCATTTGTTCACATGGGTTAAAGAGGTATGAGCTTGATGGAAAACATCTCCAGAATAATTTCCTACCTTTTAAATTCAACCACTGCAGACTGCCTAGAAATCTTATCTTTTAATTTTCTACTCTCTGCCCTTATATCCAAGTTGTGAAAAGTTTATTACCATTGTGTCCTATCTCATTGCTAAAAATTTTCCAAGAGTATTGCCAATAAAACTTGTTACTTGCTCTTCCTCCACTAGACAGCAAAATGGTTTTTCTCTTTGGTGTTTGGGGTTTTTTTATTGCTGCTTTTTTATTTTTCTTTCAAATCCAATCTGGGGACTACTAAAACAAACACAATGAGAAGTGGAGAACTATTAAAAGGTGACATAGTTGAGTACATAACCCTGTCAGATGTGAGGATTGAAATGGCTCACAGCATAAATGCTTTACAAACATTGCTTGAGAGCACCCGAGTTGAACTGTGACAGAGGATAGCTGCAGTTGGTCATGAGATACTTACATTGATTTGTGCAGCTCGTGTTTATGTTTTATTAGATTTTTATTTCTATAAAGACTCACAGCCTTGTTATTCAGGGCACATAACTAACCAATTTACTCATGCAGAAGAGATCTTGAATCCTGATGACAAGTCTTCAAGCGACAGAATGACTAAATTATATGCTGGTAATAGCATGATACTTATTCCTGTCCTACCCAGGTGGAGCTGTTCTTTACACTACGTGATTCAGCCATCAGATAGCAGCGTGCGTGTTTGAAAGGCCAAGAGGAGGCTGTATTGAGAACCTGTCAAAAACAAACGTGCAAACCTCTATGTAGCAATCAGTAAATGCTGCTTGAATCACTCTTTTGTTAAAAAAAAAAAGCCAAACAGATCCTTGTTTCTGTATAATATTTTTAATACAAAGCTTCAGTTAAACAGCTTTTCTTTCTGCCTCTTGCCTTCATCTCTGCATGACAGATCTCCAGCTGAAGGATGCTATTAGGATTGACATTTTTATCAAATGTAAAAATTTTCAGGTGAATGATCTGCCCAAGAACATGGGATCAGCTAAAGTATCTGGAAGACTACAAAATATATCGGCTAGCATGGTGTCTCCAGTAAACCTACCAGTTTTATCACTTGTCCTAATTTAATCCAGTTGGCCTGTTCCATTCACGCTATGAGGCTTGCTCTTGATTGCTCACATTGTGATGCCTTTAAAAGAAATGACACTGATCACCATGCTTTGCTGATCAAGAAAAAAACACTGGGAATTTCTGAATTTACAGTCTACAGGTTTGTGATACAGTGCTGCATTTTAAAATAATAGTGGGCAAGTAATCACTCTCTCCAGAAATGCAGAAGAAAATAAATGTATTTTCTTATCTATAAGAATGTATTCCACTAGAGACCAAAACTAAGGGCCATTACATTCAATGATTTTTTTTTTTTTTAAAAGAAGTCAAATTAGCTCTGAATTAGCATGGTCCTCTTGAGAACCAAGACATTTTGGATGTCAAACTGAATTTCAGTTTTAGTATTTGGTACAACTTAATAGGTTGCACTTGCACACAACCCACCAACAAAAATTGGATCTATACGATACTGGCATATGAATAGAGAAGAGAGAGACCTAGTAATAACAGCTGTATTTATAGACAAAGGACTAATAATTTCACAATTAGAAAAATTATGTCAAAAATAAATTTATTTTTCTATTTTTCTATTATTCTGAGAAAACTACATGCCACCATAGATACTGATGTTTTGAGTAACCAGAAACTGCATGACATGTTTTCATGGTTCTCAAACCTTAATGATTCACTGGAATATGATTCATAAGACAATGCATGAAAACCTCTACTCAGCAGTATAAGCAAAAAATATTTGGAATATCCTGGCTTAATGCACATCTATATAAGGGCTGCCTATACAGAAGCCTATACAGATAATAATAGATAGAATATAAAGTATTTTGTAAGTAAAATGAAAATAAAATGCAGGGCTCATTCGACATATAGAATCAGTTTGCTTCTACAAAGCAAAGCAGTGCTCTTACCTAGGAATTTAAACTAGTGGAAATAATTGTTTCTTAAGGTGACAAATAGTTTATTTCATTAGTGCTGAGGATTTATACATCTAATAAAAACTTAATTTTTGTCCCATATGATATGGGACAAAATATTACCCTTTCATACATGAGATCTCTGCATTAGCAGTTGTATTTATGTTTTGGGGAGAGAAGAACAGCAGGGATTTCCATTTTGGTGTAACTGATTGTAAATTCCTCCAATTAAGCTTTTAATTCTAATCTCCTAAACACATACATATATGTCCTTAACGTCAATAATTTAAAACCAGACTAGAATTTTGTCAGTGTTGCTTTCAAACTGATCAAGCATGGCTAAAGGGATGTTTTGAATGGGGGGCGAGGGGGGTGGTATTTTTGATTTTTGTGGTGGCGTTGGTTTCTCTCTAAATACAAAACATCCGAACTTGGCCGTGCGTTTCAGCCATCCCTACGACAGGCAGCCTCCACGGAGGCTGCAGACGGACAGCCGGGCGCAGGCACCCCGTACCACAGTTCAGGTGCTGCCGTCCCCCCGGGCTCACCGCCCGGCCGAGCCTGCCGGGGCCGGGACGCCGCGGCTCCTTCACACCCGACTCTGCCGCTGGAGGAGTTCTCCGCCTCCAGCCCGCCCCTCGTCGCTGTCGCCGCCACCCCAATCCCGGCGAACGCCCGAACTTCCCGCTCGGATCCGCTCTCCCGCGGCGGGCGCGGGACGGCCCCGCGGCGCTGCGGCGCGGGGGGCGGCGGCGCGCGGTTGGAAGGGCCCGCACCGCCA